>QFDV01003987.1:0-63286 GCA_003315845.1 Lactarius trivialis
TTACTTGACTGTGGTTCAGACGTCAATGAAAGAAATGCCCGTCGCGAGACTGCACTGGATGTAGCCTCAGAGTGCGGACAACTGGAGGTAGCAAAGTTGTTGATTGAGCGCGGTGCGGATATAGACTCCCGAGACATTGACGGCTGGACCGCGCTGATTACGGCGTCGAAATACGGACAGCTTGAGGTCGCGCGGTTATTACTCGACCACGGTGCCGATGTGAACGCACAAAAAAGGGACCACGAGACCGCGTTGCATATTGCATCGTGCTTTGGGGAGTTCGAGATGGCCCAGCTCTTATTAGAACGTGGCGCAAATGTGGATGTACGGGGCATCAATGGGAAGACGCCAAGGCAATTAGCAATACAACTGGGTTACCGCAGGATCGCAGAGTTGTTGTTGGGCTTGGGGGAACACGACCAGGGGTGCGGTTCTTTATTCAAATGACGTTCGATTCGTACCGCATCACTGACATCGCTACCAGGAGTTATCACTAAATGATTCGATTTGAATTGTCATGTAATGAACTGTAGTAGAAAAGTCAATTGTAGTGTACATGGTGTGGCCATTTTCATTTACGTCGCCTGAGCCAGTGTAACCGCGCGAAGGCCTGCCCCTACCCCTACCTCTGTTGCCACCGCCTCCGCTGATTTAGCTGCGATAGAGGAGACGGAAGGCGGATGCACGGGTCAAAGCGCAACAAGGCATCGAGATTTCCTTCGAGTTGCAACTTGAATACCACCTGCTGGCAATCTTCCCGCAAACGTGCAAGAACTGGAGGCTTGATGGGTCCAGCGTTCTGTGATTCAAAGCAGCACGTCAACAAGAGATCATCTCTCCAAAAAAATTAAATGCCGTGGCCTTTGCTCGGATAAAAGGATCTGCTACGCAGAAAATGTCGGATTCCCGTTGAGACGGCTCGTTTTTGTCGTCTCATCTATCCGAAGTGGTCGTCTTCGGCCTCTGCAAGCTCGCCCCACTCGGCCACGGAATCTGTCTCGCTTAACTCATCCTCTGCGCCTTCTGCATCCTCACCCGTGATAGGAGGCACTTTCTCACGAATACGTAGGGCTACGGAGGCGAGATTCTTGTTCCTCCAGGACCTCAATCTCGGCCTCAGACGAAGACTTTTGGTCGCGCTTGGCAGCTTGCTCCTTTTTCGAGAAACGCTTCAGAAGACGCCCGAAAATGGACCATTCCTGAGACACCGGCGGATGCCCGTCAGATGATCGTTGCGATAATCGTGTTCATGACCCCCAATATCTGATGATCTCGGTTAAAAAATTGCGTGACGACTCGGAATGTCCGCCGCACCTCTTGTAGATCTGGTAACGAGCCCTTTGCCTAAGAGAAGTTAGCACCAGGTTGTAAGTAGGTGATGCTTCCGCACCACACCTGTAGAAGCCCAATCGTTATTGTCGCGGGCGCATAACTGAAATGGCTCCCCGGGAGCGCCTGCTGGACCGTTGCATCCAAGTGGACTCGCCCTGCAGGGAGCAGCGCGGAAGTATAGGTAAGAAGTCGCAATAGTGTCGGATGAGAGAAGTGTTGAATCTGTTCATAAAGCCTAGTAGTTGATCGTTGGTTTTCTGAATCTTGGTCGATATTTTAATAACTTCGGGAGAAAGTTGTTGGTTATACTGGCAGTAGTGTATGCACTTGGACAGCTCGTGCAAGGGGAACTTTTTGAAGCCGGACCTCCAGAGGACAGTGCTCACCACGCTGGAATGGCTAGCTGACTTACAAGTCTCGGTCTAACCCGGGCTCGGGGTCTTAGAGTGGTCTTGGCGATACTCTGGAGATCAAGCCATTTGGACTGTACAAACTAGTTTTTATCATAAACACCATCTTAGTCTTTCCGCACTATCTTACGCACAATAACCATGCACTACGACTGGTTCTCTGTCCTCTTCACCGTGCCAATCTGCATCCCCGCGACGTCCCTCTCATCACATTGCGATGACATGCGGGTGAAACACGCACTGCAATGACATATAGCCCTCGGCCCCCGTCCGCAGAAACCACGATCGATCGTTACGTCGCACTCAGGCCTCACCGCGAGAACACCTTGATAGATGCCCTTTACGAGGCCATAAATCCGGGGCATCCAAAGCACGTTCTCTCTACTCATCTGCTCACCAATGTAACTCATGTGTGCCGCTACTCCGTTGCGGATACGGCGCACACCGGCCCAGGGAGCAGGTCGCCCAGCTTGTGGCGCCGCACCTGGATACACTTGAGCTCAATAATTCATGGCTTGGACACCACAGTGTACCCTCCCCATCTCAACGACACACGGCGGCAGCTGGCTGACGTTCACCGGCATTCCAGTGTCCCAGGCCAACGATATCCTCGGTGCTTAGTACCAGGTCTATCAGGACCCCGGGACGAAGGATGGCATCCCCCGCACTATCGGCTGAGCGGTCCTCGCCATCCTGCACGGGCATGTGTAAACCGTCGCACCAACAATGTAGTTCGGCCAGCCATACACGCTGCGGCAGACGCCACGCAAACTCTCCGGTGGGGCAGCAGCGGCCCTGGCGAAGTCAGCGTCGGGAGAGCCTGTGAAGGTAGCGTCGATTTTGTCACGCCGTATCTGCGCAGCGTTGGGCTACGTGCCTTAGGCGTCGTTACGGTCTCGGGATTGGAGGATATTCGGCTGATTGGCCAAGCCAGGACGACCTGGAGACCTTCATGAACGAATATCGCACCGACGGGGCGCACGCGACATTCACCCTCGTGGAGGTCGACTCTAGCAACTTAGTTCCCTCTCTCTCTTTTTGAAAGCACTTTTATTTCCAGTACCTTGCTTCTCTTTGTCTATTTTTATTAGTGATTGGCCCAGGTAATCCTTGTGGCTACCCACATATCCGGGAAAACCCCTACCGGTACGTGTTCTGGATACAGGGCCTCAATTTTGTATTATCGGTACGGGTGCAGGCCATTCAAATCGGATGAGCCACGACGCAAGGTGCCTTCTGGTTGTTGGCTATGGCGGGGCTGATTGCGTATCATGTTATAGATGTCTGACTGCCGTGACGTATATCATCCTTTGCTTTCAACATGTAAAGTAGTTCAAAGCGGTGAGGGGGAAATACATGCAAGAATTGCTCACCGGTTTGTTCATCATCGGACTGCTCAGACGCCTAAGGAACGGAGACACGACAGCATGCAAACGTCATCCATGCTCGAGTCACAGTCGTGGGAAATGGTGACGATGCGTGTGACGTGGCCTACGTGGCGGTTTCCCGTGTTCGGGTCAAAAAATCAATATAAATGGAGTGTGAACGGAAGGGCTTGTTCTTCATCTTTTCCTCCCTCACCATGTCTCGTCCAACAAGGACGCATACAACTCGCCTCGTCTCGGCCTTATCTTTCTCTTTCTTCCTCTTCCTTGCTCTTATTCTTCTCTGTCCACCCGCCGTCTCCGCTGGAGATAAAACGTCCGAATATGGCACAGTAATTGGTATTGGTACGTCGTTGCCTAGTTCGTTCTCTCTTTACCCAACTCACACCGCCCATTAGACTTGGGAACGACGTACGTGCTTCTTACGCTGCAGTATCAATGATACCTTACCAATTGACCTTCCGTCTAGTTATTCTTGCGTTGCGTGAGTGATTTGCTTGGGCAGGTGACACGTCGGCATTCTCTAAACCCTTTCTCCCCAGCGTGCAACGCGGCGGTCGTGTAGAAATTATTGCCAATGATCAGGGTCATCGTATCACACCTTCATGGGTGGCTTTCACGGAAGAGGAGCGACTGTGGGTGTTCTTTTCACATCGCATTCCATTTAGGCTTCCCATTTACCCTGCATCCAGAATCGGTGATTCCGCCAAGAACGCGTTCCACAGTAACCCAATGAACACCGTCTTTGATGCCAAGCGCCTCATTGGCCGTAAGTTCAGTGAGCCAGAGTTGCAACGCGACTTCAAGCATTGGTGTGTAATCCACGTTCGCCCTTGATTCCGTCTTCCCTGACGTTGTCCTAGGCCTTTCAAAGTCATTGATAAAAACGGCAAGCCTGCCGTACAAGTTCAATACCGCGGCGAGGACCGTGAATTCGTAGGTGTCCACAACTATTTCTCGCCGAACTACTATCAATATTTCTCACTTGCCAGACTCCCGAGGAAGTCTCTGCCATGATTCTAGGCAAGATGAAGGAGACCGCTGAGGCTTACCTCGGCAAGAAGGTTACGCACGCTGTTGTCACCGTCCCTGCCTGTGCGTCTCTACTCGCACTAGTACAAAAAATCCTGCTCACAGTAATGATAGACTTCAATGACGCTCAGCGTCAGGCGACCAAGGACGCTGGCACTATTGCAGGTCTTCAGATCCTCCGCATTATCAACGAACCCACAGCCGCCGCCATCGCCTATGGTCTTGACAAACAGTCCAAGTCTGAGTCTCGCATTATTGTTTACGACCTCGGTGGTGGCACCTTTGATGTGTCACTCCTCTCGATAGACGACGGTGTCTTTGAGGTCTTGGCAACTGCCGGTGATACCCATCTTGGTGGCGAGGACTTTGATAACCGTGTCATTGATTATTTCGTCAAGCAGTACAAGAAGAAGACCGGCACAGACGTCTCGACCAACCTCCGTGCGTTGGGCAAGCTCAAGCGTGAGGTAGAGAAGGCAAAGCGTACACTGTCTTCCCAGCAGTCCACACGCCTTGAGATCGAGTCCTTTGAGGATGGCAATGACTTCTCGGAGACGCTCACCCGCGCGAAGTTTGAGGAGCTCAACATCGATCTTTTCCGTAAGACCATGAAGCCCGTCGAGCAGGTCCTTAAGGACGCAGGTGTGAAGAAGGAGGAAATCGATGAAGTACGTACGCCCTTTCTGTCCCTGGAGAAGATCTTAAATTTGTGGACAAGGTTGTACTAGTTGGTGGCTCTACGCGTATTCCCAAGGTTCAGCAGCTCCTCAAGGAGTTCTTTGGTGGCAAGGACCCGTCTAAGGGTATCAATCCCGATGAGGCAGTTGCCTATGGTGCCGCCGTCCAGGGTGGTATCCTCTCTGGGGAAGAAGGCACCGAGGATATTGTCCTTGTCGATGTTGCCGCTCTTACCCTTGGTATTGAGACTACTGGCGGCGTCTTCACTAAGTTGATCCCCCGTAACACTGTTATCCCCACCCGCAAGTCCCAAATGTGCGTTGTCCTCTCTACTTCGGAATGTTGTTAGTGACACCAGATTCAGCTTCTCCACCGCTGCGGATAATCAGCCAACCGTCTTGATCCAAGTATTTGAGGGCGAACGCTCCTTAACTAAGGACAACAATCTCCTTGGAAAGTTCGAGTTGTCTGGTATCCCTCCGGCACCGCGTGGCGTTCCTCAGATCGAGGTTACTTTCGAAGTTGACACGAACGGTATCATGAAGATCTCGGCGGCCGACAAGGGAACGTGAGTCGGCGGATCTTCTTTTTATGCCTGACACTTAACCGCTATGTATAGTGGCAAGTCGGAGTCTATTACCATCACCAACGAGAAGGGCCGTCTCTCGAAAGATGATATCGATCGTATGATTCGGGAGGCTGAAGATTTCGCGAGTGAGGACGAGGCCGCGCGCAAGCGCATCGAGGCGCTCAATGCACTCTCCTCGTTCGTCTATGGTCTCAAGACACAGATCGGTGACCAAGAAGGCCTCGGCGGTAAGATCGACGACGATGACCGTAAGAAGCTACTCGTTCTCGTGAAGGAGACCACAGAGTGGATCGAATCGGAGGGCCAAAACGCCACTGCGGAGGAGCTTGAGGAGAAGCTCGCGGAGGTGCAAGCTGTGGTCAACCCGATCACTAGCAAACTTTATGAGAGCGGAAGCGGATTCTCTGGCCCAGATGGATATGGACCTGGCGAAGATGATGATGAGCAGCATCCTTTCCAGGGCCACGATGAGCTCTAATAATACACGCCGATATGTATAGTCACAAGTAATGCCAACCACGATATCTATTAGATGTGAACTAAGTCATCGCTCTAAAACCCTTCATATCCTCCGTTCCATTGTCCCGTACCGCCTTGTTGTCCCAGCCCCATTGCTCCTTGCTGGCCCATGCCCATGCCACCCATGCCCAAACCCATTCCGCCCATACCCATGTTGCCCATGCCCATATTTCCCATGCCCATGTTGGACATCCCACCCATGTTGTTCACACCATCGCCAGCCATGCCGTCATCGCCCATGCCGCCACCTTCCCACATACCACCTGAGCCATCCATGTACTGAAACTGCCCGCCGTCCGAGCCGGGGCCGCCCATCCAGCCCATGCCCGGCTGCATCTGCATGTTCGCACCGTCGAAGCCCCCGCCTCCAAATCCGGGCGCGACCATGCCCATCATCCCAGCAGCGCCGGGCATCCCCATCGGCATCCCCATGTGCGGCCAGCCCATCCCGACGAGCGGGTTCATACCCATGCCCATGCCCATACCCATGTCCATCATGTTGTTCGGTCCCCGCCCATGCGGCGCCTTCATCACCCCGCGCGGACCCATGGGGCCGCCCCCACCGCCGCCGCCGGGCCCCATCACTGCCCCGCCGGACTGTGCGTTCCCTTGGCCACCACCACCACGCATGGGTGATTTAGGCCGCAGCGCGTCGACCTCTAGCAACCGCGTCTTTTCGTCAGTGGCAAGTCTGTTCGAGCAAGGTGTACCGTACCGGGTGTCATGGGCACGACGGCGCGGCCGCTCTGTTGCCACGCGCGCATGGCAGCCTCCCACTTGTCCTGGTCCCAGCGCTCGGCGCGGTCGACGCCGAGCTCTTGCCCGAGGACGTTCACGCCGCCGTCGAGTTGCTCGGCGGAGAGACGCGCGTCGGCGGCGCATGCCTGCACGGCTGGCACGTGCGCCTCCTCGCCGTCGGCGAGCACACTGACCCACCCGCGCCTCAGTGAGCGCGCGCGCGCGAAGAGCTCGAGGCGCCGCAGGCCGAGACAGAAGTTCTCGATGAGCGTGTACATCTCGGGCGGCTTGCGCATCGGATCGGTCGGGTCGCCCTCCCAGAGGATCACGTCCGTGTCTGCAGTTTTTAGTGGCGTGCTTTGTGGGACAGGGAGGGGGAAACGCGTACCGACGTTGCAGTGGACGAACCATGAGTCTGTTGAGCGACGCACGGTTCCGCGAATACCGATGAGACAGTGTTGTTTGGTGCGCGTGAGCAGGGAGGTCGTCGGCGGGTCTGTCTGTAGTAGAAAGCGTCAGTTGTCGAGCCGCGGGAGGAGGATGGGGCCATACACCAGGCCCGCGATTGCTCTCCAGATTCGTCTTCACCCAGCACACGTCCTCACAACGGCGATAACCCCACTTGGCGAGGACTTCGCGCCCGCGTTCAAGCCCGTCTCCAGCGCCGCTGCCTACCCAAAGAAAGACAAAAGATGGATCCGCCGCGAGCGTCGAGAGAGGGAGTTCTTGTAGGGTGTCCCAAGAAAATGAGGAAGATAATGGTGGATCGAGGACAATGACGTCGAACTTGGACGTCTGAAGCGAGCCAAGCTCGGAGAACGGGAGATACATCGGTGGTAGCGCATACTCTGTCACGGAGGCTTTTTTGAGGGCCAGTAATCGCTGCTGTTTGGGGTATCTGGAGGTGTATCAGTACAGAACACGCGTAGTTTTCAGTGCTCAGTAGTTACGAACTCTTCAAAACGTCTCTCTGGTTCCGCTCCAAGCACCCAGTCCTGCGGCCATTCACCACCGTCAACATACCGCTGTGAGTAGTCGTTGCGGATGGTCTCCTCCTCGGGGACGTAATTCTCGTAGTGGGCAGCGCGTGCGCGCTTAGGGGGAGGCAAATCGGCTCTTGGTGGTTTCCGCCGAGGAACCAAGAGGGGCGAAGAGGGTGGAGAAGGGGGCGGGGAAGGTTTGGGTGAAGGGATGAGGGGGAGCCTGAGAATGGACTGTGGAGGGGAAGAAAGGGTGCGCAGCTTTCGCCTGTGGGACTTTTGCGAGTCCCTCACCCGTGCGATTAGGGCGAGATGTTGAGACAATAAATCGTTCGCAGAGGACAACACTTCCGTGACGGCAGCCGTGGCCATCGAGTCAAGTCTCGCGCGACGCGTTCGGTCCGGCTCAACTGGGACACTCACTCGATGGCCAAGAGGGGCACAAAAGCTACCCGCAAGTTCGCTGCAAGCGGACAGCTAACTAAAAAAATTCAAGCCCGAAGAAAACACCAGCAAATCCAGAGAAAGAATAATAAGGGCGCGAAGACCAGACGTCCTCAGGCCGACAGTGAAAATGAGGAGCCAAGCGCAAAGGCAAAGGAGAGGTGCGTTCTTTCATACTCTCATTCGGATGACGGCGAATTCATATCTCCGGTGTTGGGATGTAGTCTCAAAAGCATGTCGGTAGATGATTTTTTGGGTGCGAGCTTCATGGAGGAGGATGACGAGGTGAGTACCTGTTCAGTGTCCACTCGAACCCGAAAATAACGAGTACTGAAGGCCGGAGAGCCGGACGTCGGTGCTTCGGAGTCAGAGGACGACGGCGAAGGCGAAGATGGCGACGAGATGGACGACGGTGATGATGCATCTTTCGCATCCGTCGACGAGCTCGAAGGTGATCCACTCTGCATCTGGCCTTACCTTCACTCAACACTCGAACTATTACAGACGAAGGAGCTGTACATTTGCTAGAGCTGTCCAAACTCGCCGAGAAGGATCCTGAATTTTACAAGTATCTCCAAGAAAACGATCGCGAGCTTCTTGACTTCAACATGGGCGAAGACGTCGACGACAACGACGTTAGTGACAGTGCCGACAACGCCGCAGGACCTGAAGGCGATCGGCTCCCTAGCCTGACTGAGAAAATACTGCGATCTTGGCAAAAATCTCTTCTCGAGGTGGGTATTGCGTCCTCTAGAAAAAGCTTTGACACATCGTGCTTTAGACACGGTCCCTACGGGCATTGCGCAAGCTTCTCATCGCGTTCCGCTCTGCTGCACTCATGAATGAAGAGGATAAGGTCCTCGCATGGTCTATCGACAGTCCTGCGGGTGCGTCTCGTGCTAGCTGTTTTTCGACGCCTAACTCACGAAATGCAGTGTACGACAAACTCGTGAGAACGGCCTTACGATACACCCCTGTCGTTCTGGAACACCACGTCCCGTACAAATCGCTTCCGGGTGGTCGATTGTGCGTCCACGTTGGGTGCATTCGTGCTTTCTGATAACTTACGCATCAGCAAAGCAAAGCACCTACACAAACGCGGAAACTAAAGACGTTGCAAAAGCTCATCATTTCGTTTTTCCACAATATCATCCACATTGTCTCACAGCTCTCTGACCCCGAATTGCTGAAGACTGCGGTCACAGAGAGCACGAAGATGATACCATATGTAACGAGTAGCCGGAGGACTGTCAAACAATATCTCAAAGTTAGTTAGCCTGCTGTCTCTGTTCGCTCTGGCCCCACTTATCTGTACGTCAGGCATGCTTGGCTTTATGGTCCACCGCGGACGACAGTGTGAGAATAGCTTCGATCCTCGCCATCCGCAGACTCGCTTGTGCAACGGACGAGTCGATTCTGGACCTTGTGCTAAAAGTTAGTCTTCATGCGGATCCAAGCGATACCTGACCTCATTGTTTTCTCTAGAACACTTACCAAACATTAGTGAAATCTTCGAAGAATACCAGTGCCCATTCTTTGCCATCCATCAATTTAATGAAGAACTCCGCTTCAGAGATTTTCTGTCTCAATCACCAGGCCGCGTACCAGCATGCGTTCGGGTATATCCGACAATTGGCCATTCATCTTCGTAATAGTATGAAATTGAAAACAAAGGTAATTCGAATCATCTGTGCACACAGTCTTTTTCATTATCTCGTTAAAGGACTCGTACAAGCAAGTTTATAATTGGCAATATGTTCACGCTATCGACTTTTGGTCACTGCTCCTCGCACGGGCGTGTGAAACCCAAGGGTCTTCTGACGGTGTGAAGAACAGCGATCTGCAACCTCTCATTTACCCACTTGTACAGGTGGCTACGGGAGCTATCAAGTATACCACAGCCATCACCCCCAGACCCATGTACTCACGTGCGCATCCCCCATAGGCTCCTCCCACACCCTCGATCTTATCCCCTTCACATGCATCTTGTCCGGTCATTGATTCACCTCGCGAGTCACAGCCGCACATATATTCCTCTCGCCCCTCACCTTTTGCCGATATTGACCGCAACCTTGGCTTCCAAGCCAAAGGCATCGACCTTACGGCCCCTGGACTTCGAGACCACTCTCCGTACTCCACAACAGTACTTGCACACGCACGTGTACGCAGAAAACCTGGCGCAAGAAGCTGCATTCCTGACCGCAGAATGGCTTTCTGTGCGCGTCGTCCATGGCAGCATCGCCTTCCCGGAACTCGTCGTTCCTATCGTCGCTTCCTTACGCCGTTCGCTGAAAACCGGGCACGGCGGTCCCAAAGTGAGCGCTACCACAAAAGCACTCGTGGAACGCATCGAGGAAAGCGCTCGTTGGGTATCCGAGCGCCGCGCTGGTGTCACGTTCGCGCCTGGAGAGACTGCTGCTGTCGATCTTTGGCAGGCGGACTTGCAGCTCGACGACGCGCCACTTGTAAAGTACGTCCGCGTGTTGCGTAAGACCCGTGAAAGACAGCGTAAGCTTGTCGAAAAGGTGCGTGCATTTTTTTCCTCATGCCGTCTCTTTTTGTTGCGACTAACTTGACCTACCTTAGGCACGCAAGGGCGAAGATGAGGTCCTCGAAGAGTGAACACCCTGCGTCATCTTGGGATCAAAAAAGGTGCACTCCGCCGTGGCAGCCAACCCGCGGCTCTTGCCCCCTGGCTGGCCTCAGGTGCGGAGATAGGAGAGCAGTCTACTAACGTGATACTACCCAACCTCATGTATCCTCATGAAACAACTTCTCTCTGATAGTCTGAACATGCGGTTGTAGGCTGTGTCTATTTGGCGCTTGAAGGCCCTGCTGTGAGCCGACCGTGTGTCTCCGTGCTTACCGGTCAAAACGGTTCAGTGAAGGCACATCCAACGACCCAACTATGCCCGCAGAGATGTTTGTAACATAGGTTTGTTACTCCGTTTGTTACTCCGAAGTGATGCATTCGGTAATCGGAGGCGCCGTGCCGTTTCATCTGCCTGCGAGCCATATGCGTTTGTGTATTTTCTCACCGACGACGACGACACAGCAGTAAGGTGTAGGTGACAGGGCACATCATGGCTGTGATGTAGGTATTGGCGAGCGCTTTCCACCGCCACGAGCCCGCTCGTTGTCTCGATCACCTCTACCACCCGAAGAGTTCGTAACATTATGCTTGGAAATCTGGGCCCAACACCGGGAATAGGTCCCTCTTACTTCAACTGGGTTACGTAGACTGGGTTTGTCGACTCAACCTTTGGCTATTCGTAACTCCGGCCCTCTTCGAAACATCTTGTGCGGGGAGGCACGCTGCTTGCACGTGTGGCAGAGAGAACATCATTGGGTGGAGCGTTTTTCCGGTAGAAACGAAGTCATCGGAAGCAGGAGACACGCTGAGGGACCGCCAGCATGTGTAGGGGTCGCCCACCGGCCCGTTCTGTATTCTACCGTTACTGCTGTGAACCCGAGAAGACTTTAGGGCCTCGTAAACCCCCCAGTCGGTCCTAGGTGCCATCGTGCATGCGTCTAAGCGGCGCGGAAGCAAAGTGAAGCGGCGACCGCGGATACCTGCTCTGCTGCCCGCGTCGTCAATGGTCTGCTGAGTTTGGCGTTAGTGAATGCCAGTGACAGGTTCCCTTGGGCTGTCTCGGTGCGATCTACCGTACGCAAACACCTCGCAACCAACTCCGTTCTTTGGATCCAGGAAGCGGCGTGGCGCAAGGTGATCAAAGGTTAAATTCGGGCGCGCGCCCGAGCCGAATAATTTCTTTTGGATAGACATTTCCTTCGCGGTCGTTGATGTTGGTTCGAAAACACTCTAAATCCAATGTTCAATGTGAGCTGCACATCTCCAGGCACAAGGACTGAAGCATGGAAGCCTCGACCTTGTCCCGCCTCGTTACCGCCGACAAACCGTGCATCACGAAAGCATCACGAAAGCAGGAAAAGGAAAATTCGACATCGACCGTCGGACCGCCTCCCTACGCACACCGCGACGAGGATCTCCTTTTTTCCCTCTATGAATAATACACCGTCTTACTTATCACACGCAACCTTCTAAACGCAGCCTTCTAATGGGGAAGTATTGTCAGACAACAAACGCGTGGACGCTGCCAATGACCGCTTCTCCGAGAACTTATTGCACATCTTTTACGCTCAGCTCAGACAGGGCTCTTCTTCGATTTGGTTGTCGTATTTTCAAAGTTTCTATAGCGTTTCCCTCGCTGTCCGCGCGCACGTGCGTCGCGACAGGCGCTTGCATCTGAACGCAAGGCGGATGCCCACTCCAGTATCTAACGTATACGGGAAGCAAGTTACTGCACTCCTCGGCGTGAAGTAGATGTCAGATCTGATATTTTTGGAAAGTGCATGCAGTACACACATAATTCCTTCTCTGAGCATCGAGCGCCACGTCTGTCATGTGGACCCGGTGCACAAAGCGGCAGGGCATGTTGTGATGAGGTAGCTATTCTGTGGCGCTGCTCAAAACTGCAACATTCGGCGCTTGCTCTCCGTCACGACATGATACGCTCTGTCTCGACCTAGTGATTTGGTCACGACAAGCCCGGCAGCCCATGGGACTGCCAAATTGGAAAAGGCCGTTTTTTTTTTCTTAGAACTCTCGGCACAAAAATACCACCGACGCAACAATCGTCCAGAATCCATGCTCTCTCTGCAAACAACACTTCTTGCGTGGTTGTACGTACGTCTCCTAACGGCGCCCGTATCCGCCAACAGGTTGCGATCGAAAACTAGCCTTTTGGTAAGAGTCAGCTTTACTACACAAGACCCGGGACATAGTCCATGACTCGTTGCGATAACCGTCTTCCCACTACCATACACCGAAAAAGATTTTCCACCAAGGTCGTCCAATTCCTTTAAGAGTCTTCTCATAACCCTCCTTCAGCCGGACATAGTGCAGCGGCATTGATGCGGGTCGCAATACTGTTTGCGGAATTGGGACCTAAAATTCTCAGAAGGCGATTCCACACCCGCAAAATCATCAAAAAAGATCACTAACTCGATGTGAGACTTGGTTCTTTTGGAGTGCGTTCGTTGCAGCCACGGCGTTTGAGGTCAGCGCAGGGTGGTCTGCCAGGGCGGAAAGGAATGTTTTCAACTGGAGGTTGGGACGGAGCGGGTCCACTGGCCATTCTGCGGCGATGTGCCGAAGCTGCTGCTGTGCATGCCTGAGAGACATTCGTCGCCGTCGTCGTCGTATGAAAGTGCGGCCTACGGTCGGTGCGCGCCGCCGTGTCCACGTGGCCAAGTTAGTCCCGACGGATTGGCTGTGCCAGCCTGAGCTGAGCGCGACTCGGAAATCTGCTCTTGCCCTTCCACTTACATTTCCAACCGGAAAATGTCGTTACTGTGGCGCCTTCAAGGTATGAGGCAGTTTTGCTTCCGGTTCCGATGGCTCTCACGTATGGCATAGTCGCTCCATGCCCCGCTCACACTACTGTACTTCGATGCAACTCCACCACTGGCAGCCTGCGTCACGGCAGCGGCGAACCTCGTAACGTGCCGTGGCGTCATGCCTTCCTGGGGTGTATGATTTTGCACTTGTGATCCGACATGTTAGGACGCTGGATTCTGTGTCTGGGGTGTCCTCGTTTTTGATATGCGTAAACGCATGCGGGTAGTATCTCTCTAGTTTCTCGAGTATTTGTCAGGTCCGATAGTTGGCCCTTCCCTGGAAGTCTTTCCCTCGTGGTCGAGCATGAGCACGAATTGGTGATTTACATCATATTTATGTTGTGGTGATTGATGGCTGGAGGTCGTCGTTTCTATCTTGGTATCCGGGCTCAGGGTGGTTCCATCCATGCAACTGGGACGGGTTCTACCCTCCATCCAGCTTCTTCATCAAGAAGTCCGTCGTTTGCTAACTACCCAGGTGTGGTTGACAGCGCTGGGAACGGATGCCAGTGATGGCGGTCGTATCGGACACATCCACGGATATCTCTTAGTAGGTCCCACATCACGTCTACTTCTGAAATTGAGGTCCTCGTCTCAGTCATGTGGCGCTCTCATTTGCTTCCGGGAATCCTGCTTCGGGTTGCATGATGATGCATTACTTTTTCATCGACTTCGAGTCTCTTTGCTCTTGCGAACTCCGCTGCGTAACTCGCTTCGGTTCTTCCGCAGTGTGCTTCAAGTTGGCGATGGTATCCCTGAAAGTGCCAGTCTTCGTGACTACGGCGCAACCGTAAACAGTCAGGCGACCTATTTCTTTTGTCCTGCTCTACTGTCCTATCGCCGCCGCAGCGTCTCATGCTGCCAAGGACAGTTACTATAGTACGTTGTAGTCGATAAGACCGTCGCTGGCCTTAGCGCCTACAGTCGGATGTAGCACCACCTGACCGAGCGCCGTGGAAGTTTGACTAGCCTAGCCTGTTCTTCTCCTCAGCAAGATCCGGGACAGTCGATGACAGCAAGGTGACCAAAGATGGGTGTATTCTCGAACAATAATCGCCCCTTTACCGCATTACGGGGTTCTGTTGTATAGTAATCTGCATTGAGGTGCTTTTGCTCGTTTCAGACGCTCGCACTTCACAATGTCGCGGCCTCTGCGAGCGGTGCACGTAGTCACTACGCACACTCTGAGAGGGGTCACGCGCGTAAATATAGTTGATAGTGGTCGTGCTAGTGGAGCTGGGAAGAAGTGCGGAGAGGCACCTGACTCGGTGGCGGCGCCACAGCGGGAATTACAAATGTTGCTGTCACTAGCACAACGGTGACATTGAGGCCGTGAGGCTGTGCACGAGCACGGCACACGGCCGAGACCACACCTTGTTCGAGCTTTCCACTCCGTCGTGAACCGTCGCGCAGAATGTCGTGCTGTGGTTCAGCTCGGACGCAGGAGGGGAACAACAGGAGCGCGCCCGCGGGGGGTATCCTCCAACCGTTCCCCATTTCTCATCAGCCAACTTCCCACCCGGGGATCAACCCATACCTCGAAAAGTCGTCCTATCAAGCCCCCACCATCTCATCTCCTCCACCGGTACACGCGCTCTCGCAGTTTGGTGGAACTCAGTCTCCGCCCCCTCCCTCGTCCACAACACATTCCGTCGCGCCTTCCCCCCCTCCCCATAGCCCTCAACTCAATGGGTTCCAGGGTAGCTCGTTCGCCGATCTTTCTGGTTCCTTGAACCCATTGCGACGGCCTAGCCCTTCTTACTCCGCCGCTGGGAATCCAAACTTGCTCTCGACGTATCGGCCTTCTATTGCCATTCCTGCGCCGTCAGTGTCCACCACAGACGAAGGAAAGGTGTCGGTTTCCATCGATTTCGGTGAGCTTTGTGCTGCTAGTACGTATTACGTTGAGCTTTGGATTAACAGTTTTATGGTCTAGGGACTACTTTCTCTGGTGTGGTGAGTATATATCTCCTCCAGCGTGACTCATGGAATGTCGAACTGTCATGCGTATCACAGGCCTACGGCTCATCGCGCATTGCTGCCGGAAAAGTACAACAAATTCTACACTGGCCGGGTGCAATGGAGACTTTTAGGAAAGTTCCGACTTGTCTGCTGTATGATGAGCGTGGACAAGTCCTCGCGTGGGGCCTGGAGGCGAAAAACGCCAATCCAGTGCCCGGATCCATTAAGTGTGAATGGTACGACACCGTCACGTCAATTATTCCAGTTTCAAAAGTCACTAGCGTTACACCCCCAACAGGTTCAAACTATTTCTCGAGCCTCATGCACTTCGCGATCAGAACACGGTTGACCCACGATTACCTCCTTTACCAGTAAGGAAGTCACCGCCGACGATCGTATGAGCTAACGCCCCTTTCCTCAGCCTGGAAAGAAGCCCATCCATCTCATCGTAGACTTCCTGTATTGCATGTGGGAATACGCAAAAGAACAGATTACCCGTGAGATCGGCGCGGTTGCGGACCTTGGTGAGAGAGATAATACCACCAGTTTCCTTCTGCGCGTACTTCCCTCTGAGGTCTAATTGTAGATTCGGCTGATGTTTGGCTGACGGTTCCTGCTGCTTGGGACGCAAAGGGGTGTGACTTGATGCGCGAGGCAGCGATCACCGCTGGCCTTGTCCACTCAGTGGGAGCACGAGACCGCGACTGGCGAGATCGCCTCCACATCATCACGTACACTTCTTTCTACCCGCGCCTCTACTCCATTTAATATTGGGGTTCTTATCATACAGTGAACCCGAGGCTGCGGCCGTGCATTGTGCACATCTGACCGACCTTCACAAACTGAAGCCTAGTCAGATATTCATGATCTGTGACGCCGGAGGTGGCACTGTTGTATGTCTTCCACAACTATTTTTGGACCAGCCCGCCTGATGCTGCTACAGGACCTAGCCGTGTATCAAATTCTGGGTCAGCTGGCCACGCTCGAGATAGCAGAGATGTGCGCCCGTTCAGGGGCAAATTGTGGTTCCCTATTCCTGGATTTGCGCTTTCGCGAGCTTGTGCGGACATTGCTCGCTGACCATCCCGCTCATCTCGATGCCGCGAGTTTGGCCTATTTCATGCACTCTTTCAGTGAAACAGAGAAGATTACGTACAGGGGTGATGTTGATGATGGTACGAGGGACTCTCTTTCCCTTGCCGTCGTGCTCTCGCTCATTATTGAACCTTGACAGGTTCTATGTTTAACTTTACGTGCTTCAATGTGGAAGACCCGCATGACCCCCAAGTTGGCTTGTTCGATGGGGAGCTTTCCATTCCTGGCAACCTCCTGCGCCGAGAAGTATTCGATCCCGTTGTGAACCAGGTGCGGTAACTCTCACGGTTTTGGTCTGTATCGCGGAATACAAATTATTTTTATATATATAAAAGCTCTCACGGTTTTTAGCCTGTACTATGAGAGCCATTACGTGTAGTGCTAACGTTTACTGTTGTGCAGGCTCTAGAACTCATAGAAGAACAAATGAAGAAGGTCAATCAACGCATTGATGCCCTCCTTCTCGTGGGAGGCTTCTCCGGGAGCACGTACCTATTCAAGCGAGTCCAAGTCAGCGGCTTCCATACACACTTCGTACCTGCTCGGAGAAGACATCATTCTGAATTTCATTTTTTTTTTGGTTCCCAGGAACGGTTCGGCGGACGAGTGAAGGTCATCGCGCGCCCCTCGGATGCCGATACAGCTACTGGGCGTGGCGCGGCACAATATGGCCTAGCGCGTCGTCCACTCGTATCTTCGGTAGTTGCGCCCCGGTCCTACATGATGAAGGTACGCCGCTTGACACCTCTACGTATCCAAACCAGCCCCGTGCCAATCGTTATTATTCAGGTTAAATTACCCGCGGAACCGGAAGATTTCATGAAGCGTCCCGCCTATGTCTCTCAGAATAACGCGGGAGTTTCCATTTGCGAGAACAGGTAATGATTGTTCGCGCGTCCAATTTCTCCTGCGAGAGAACTGACTTGCCGTTGTAGGCTGCAGTATTTGGTGGCGAAGGGCGCCATTCTACGCAAAGGGTTCGTGGGCTTCATTTCCGAGCTGATTCTTTTAGGCTGATTTCGTCGTCTAGTCAAAAGATCAAGACCAAGTTCTGGTGAGTGTGAACACGTCATGGACAAACAACTAGGAATGACCGTTTCGGAAGCAAATACTCGCAGACACCACACGGTAGGCGACTTCGGTCTGTGTATTTTAAACTTACGTTAATCCGTACAGACCGCGTATTTGTTGCGACGATGTATACATCGGACGCTGACAAGATCATGCGATACACGGATGAAGTACGCGCATCCGAGTCTAGAGCGTAGAAGTGCATATCTGACGATAACTTCTCAAGGGCGAGACAGTTGAGCTGTGTAAGTGGACCGTAGACATCGGTTCACTACCATCATTCCAAGAAAACGCCAGCATGCCCACTCAGAACGGATTTTACACGGGTTCGTGCAAATATAATCGCAGTGACAAATAGGATATGAACTCTATTGCGCAGATTTTGAACTTGGACTCGAACTGGACGGAGCGGAGGTCCGCGGAATCCTGCTATTCGAGGAGCGTGAATGGGGTCGGGTGGTATTTGATATGTTGTCTTGATGACACACTTTCTCGGTTGGGTTTAATTGGTTGCTTTGTCTAATTATCGTTGCGACGCACAATTGTCATTCATCATCAAAACATCTTTCGTGGCATGTGGTCTCTATCAGATTCTGTATCAGATTGCGAGCTCGGGATCTGCCGGCTGACCCTGAAGCGGTGCGGGGAAAGGTCGTTGGAACAACGCATGTGGCATCCCTCCGTCCCCGTTCCGTGGTACAAACGATCTTATGACACGAATGATACAGGGGCAAGCAGGGCGGGGCTGTGCCAAGCTCGTGGTCAGAGTCACACGTGTGGCGCCGCCATGGATGGCTGCTGTTGATGCTCTAGATGCAATTTTTTTTTCTCTCAGGTCCCGCGGATCGGTGGTGTGGTTTTCGCACTCCGGAATATCCACCCGCCTGCACACGGCGGGCGATCGCGGTTGTCTTATCGGCAGTTTGCACAGGGGTCAAGTCACAGGCGAAGGCGTGGGCTATGGCGCCAGCACCGTGCCATACAGTAGTCTGCCAGTGCCCCAAGTCGACCAGCTAACCGAATAAATGGCACCTTTGGAGTACGGACTAGTGTGCCTATGAGGCACAAGTTAATCCACGAGCCAAAGAGACCGGCGAAAGGGAAGGGGCGGACGGGCCCGGGTGATTTTGGGCTTAGCAACAGATGAGCGAAGGTAAGCAGAAGAGCTGTGAACCGGCAAAACGGACTCGGAGGGAAGCGCGGCCGGAGATGTGCGAAGAAGTGCGAGATTTAGCCAACCGATTTCGAGTTTTGGCCAAGCGTTTGCCGTGCATCTGAAGAAGATGGTCCACGCTCATGTTCCTTCCCCGAGTCTTGGCTCTCATTGCCGCAATTGATCGGGGCCACATCCGAATGATGCACCAGTCAAGGCCCCCCTCCACTCACCTCACCAAAAAATAATAATCTAAAAAATCTATAAAGTCCACCGCCAATGCTCACCAACATCTTCATCTCTTCCCCATGTCCGCTCTCTTGCTCCCTTCACCAGACATTCCTCTCGACGAGCTCTATAGCCTGTTGAAACCGGTCACCATCGACCGATCCTCATCCGCCGCCGTCTTCCAGAACTGGGGTCGCACTTTTACTTGCACGCCCTCATCCATCTTCCGTCCCGAGAGTGAGCGTCACTTGGAGCTCATCCTCGAGTTGGCGCGCAGAGAGGGGCAGAACATACGTGCAGTCGGCGTTGGTCACTCCCCCAGTGACCTTGCGTGCACGTCAGGTTACATGGTCCAGATGAATCGGCTTGACAAGATTATCGAGGTACGTCGCGTCACCGAACCGGCTTATCTTGTTTGAGCATATTTATCGCCCCGATGCGACCGGTGTCTCCTTTCCCTTCTTTCCGAAGTCCCGCGATGTCTGTTCGCACGCCGGGTACTGCCTGCCTTCCTAGCCCCGTGGTTTTTCTTTTTCTTTTTCTTTTTGTATTCGTCTCCAGGCACCGATATGCATATTTCTTAATCTGATATCCATCACAAAGATTAATTCTGAAAAACGATATGTTCACGCCCAAGGGGGTATCACCTTGCAAACACTCCACACTGCATTGGCGGCCCGCGGCCTCGCCATGATCAATCTGGGCTCCATATCTGAGCAGACCCTCGCCGGCATGCTGACCACAGCCACGCACGGGACTGGCGTCGAGCATAAAGTTCTCTCAACGCACGTGCAAACCGTGCGCCTACTGCTGGCTGATGGCACCAAGGTCATCTGCTCCAGGGACCACCGTCCGGATCTTTTCCTCGCCACGTTATGTGGTCTTGGGAGCACTGGCATCATACTCGACGTCTGCATGGAGGTCACCCTGGCATTTCGTCTGCGCGAGGTGCAGGAAACGTTCAAATTCGATGATGTCATCGACAAGCTCGACACCGTCGTGCACTCAGCCGAGTTTGTGCGCATCTGGTGGTGGCCACAGGTGGGAGACGTCCGTGTGAGCGCCATGGACAAGACCCAAGAGGTACGTGAGGGAATCAAAAACCAACGCTCCGTTCCGATCCGGAATCGGATCTTCTGACCTTTGTGTTATTTTTTTTATCAGCCCACGCGCCCACTGCAGAGCTGGCTCTGGCACTCTCTAATGGGGTATCACGTCATCCAGTTTCTCCTCTTCATCGGTCTCTTTATTCCTCGCTTCAATATCTGGATCGGACGGTTTTCGTCCTGGCTCGTCGGAGATAAGACCATATCGGTCGATCATAGCTTGAGTGTGTTCAACATTGACTGCAAGGTCCTTCCGCTATCTTTTGTTTCGTATCCCTACTGTACGCTTACTCCCTCTCCCTCGACAGTACCGACAGTACACCATCGAATGGGCAGTGCCATATTCACAAGCCCAGTCCTGCTTACGTGAATTGCGCGATTGGTTGGAGACGGAATTCAAGGATCCTCACGGCCTGCAACCCCACGGCGCCATCGAAATACGCTTCTCCGATGCCGACGATATTTGGCTCAGTCCCAGCTACGGCCAACGGACTTGCTGGATTGGAATAGTGGCGTGGAAGTGCGTTCTCTACTTTTGTCTGGCATGGGGGAGGCGCGCTCACCTGCTGTTAACAAGGCCTTATGGCTTCGCCGTTCCATATCGCTCTCTTTTCGAACGCTTCGAGGGCATCGTGGTCCGCTACGGGGGACGGCCGCACTGGGCAAAAACCCACAGCCTGCGGCCGGATGCGCTGTCCGCGCTGTACCCGCGCTTCGAAGCGTTCCGGGAAGTGCTGAGGACCTTCGATCCGGAAGGCGTCTTCCGCAACGAATATGTATCGCGACACATTTTTGGAGCAACGGACGCGCGCTTCGGCGAGCGCGTCTTCAAGGCCAGGCAAATATAGCAATAGCAAATAGTTAGGCACGCACCCCCGGTTCTTGCCACACGTCCCCCTTCTTTCCACCCCTGGCCGCGCTTAGGCGAGTACCACAGAAGTCAAAGAGGTGCAGATGGGGATAACGTATAGAACCACACCCCGATTTTGCTTTTGCGCTTCGCGCTTCACGCCCAGACGACCCCTTTTATGGAGGGGAAGATCAGTATCTCGCGCCTCCTCCCCTAATTATGTAACGCTCGTAACGCGTAATCAACACCACCATCTAATCCCTGCATCCACAATATTGTGTAGTACAGTAATGGCTTCTCGAACAGCATGGAATACTACTGTGTAAACCTCCCCCCCCGCAGAGACGTTCATGACAATTTTTATTGTGACAAATCTTGACTTGACATTCGTCGTAATCCGTCAGCTACCTCGAAACCACTAGGACAGAAGGCGTGTGCCAAGTTTAGAATATCTAGTGTAAAACGTCAGAACCGCCAGCTCCGAGCGTGTACAACGGTTCGGAAGTCATCCGCCGAAATCAAACTTACTTCTATTTTTGGTCCAGCACTTCTCGCTGGTTTTGGTTTTGTGAATGAACAACGAGAAATCAAATAGGAGTTGCCCTGGATTGGTGTGCAACATGTACTTGTGCGATCATGAAGGTGGGTCATATAATTACTATCAAGTGCTGCCAAGTGCTTGGCAGGGGGTTAATGTGGGCCAGTGCCAATCTGCACAACCAGAGTGTTTACTAAATGGTCCTAACCGTTTAGTGAAACACTTTGAACACTTCTAATCACCTCATATATTTACAGATGTGTGCGGGTATGCACGCCCAAGGGGAAAAAAGCAAAGTGCGATATCAAAATGGAAGATCCTCCAGGAAAACATTGTGCGCGCACGCGTGCGAATATGTGTGCTTTACAGACCCAATTGCTGCTGAATCGATTCTCGGACCATCCGTTCGTATTCCTGTAAAAACCGACCTGTCAGAAGGTGGGGGGAGAGCGACTCGGAAGCACGGACCGCATAGTTGTCCCGATAGAGCTTGCAACAGTCAATGTTCGCACCACTCTCAAGGTTCGGTTCTAGTTTATCGGTCGCACGTCAACGTACGTGGTGTTGTGTTATGTGCGTTGTAAAAGTTACGGGTACATGCAGTAAGCGCGCGGCTAAGCAAGAGGGCTATCGTGTTACGAAATGGGAAGTGAAACACATACCGGCGAGCATCGAAATGACGCTGAGAAGCACCTTCTCAACGCTCTGGACGGGGCTCCACCGTTCCGACGCTTGCTCGTACATCAACGGGTCGTCGCCAGGGGTGTGCAGAATGGAGATGCAGACGTTGCCATCTGGGTAGACTGAGCAGGCGCCAGCGCCGGCGCCGCCGTCGCCGTTAGCACCATGTCATTATTCATTGAGTGTGGATCCAAAGAGGCTAGACGAGGGACTGCGTAGGGGAGACGGAATCGCCTAACTTACTGTTTGGGTGGAATAAAGGAGGCTCAAACTTCATCTTGAATGGGGATAGCGGGTAGTCGGGTGGCTGCAGTAGTACGAAGAAAGGGAAGGTGAAAAAGAGAAATTTGCGTATGTATGTGGCGTGGATTAAAGTATGGAAGCGGGCGCACGAATGTCAATTTGGCTGCGAATACACCGCCTTCCTGACAGGCATATCGAAATTTTTAGAAAAGAAATGGAAGCAAGCGGATGAGAGGCGATACGATCGCGCAAGACGACGAGGGCTTACAAAGGGAGTGTCCTTTGGTCCGCAGATGAGAGCTTCCCAAGCGAAGAAGTCAGATTCGGAGATCGGTCCTGCACAAGCAGGGAACAGGGAAGGGTCGATCCAGTTAGCGCACGGAAGTGTGATGAGTGACGAGTTCGATGGGGTGGTAAGGTTTGGTGGTAAAGCCGTGCTCACCGGCTGTGAACATGCCATCCGGCGAGCCTGTGCCAGTGCCAGTGTGTGGCATAGTAGGGTTTAATGAGAGTGGGGCCAAAGCGAGGTGAGCCGCAAAGGACATACCTCCCGAGGTCAGCTGCTTGTACTCAGTCATTAACCGCCTGAGCGCCGTAGAGCTTCCGGAAGCGCGCGAGGACATTGTCAATCTGGTGTGAAGGCCTGTGCGTGTGGAGGTGTGGGGTGTGTGTGTGTGCGTAGATGGGATGGGTTGATATGATGGTCCGCGACTAAGCACGGAGACCGGTCCCGGTCCGACTCAAAAGGCACATCCTTACGTGACGCTGTGACGCTGCTCAATAGTATGATAGGTCCCACACCACTACTGTATTCACGACATTACGGGACATTCTATGTCCAAGGCGTACGTCGTGAGCAAATGCTGCACCCTTTTCTACAGTCATTGGAGGGAGCAAGCAGGTGGTTGGTCACGCGGCGTGGTCACAAACATTTCCAGAATTGCAAATAAAACATCTCACGAGGTTTGCGAGAGACGAGACCTGCCATTTATACTCTCCATAAATGATAGTTGTGATAAGAAACCTTCTTAGATTCCATCATCCCATGACCGAACTTGGCTTGCAAGATCAGAGATTTACGCCAACCTTTATGAGAACCGCACCTGTGAATAGGTAAAACAAATGGGGTAATGTCCACTTCAAGCGTCATCAAGGACCAAACGAGGTACAACGTTCATCGCCATAAGCTACAATCGTAGATAGTCGTGATCAGTGAGCGATTTAAAAATGACAAATCGCTTCTCATACCTCTTGAAAAAGTAATTTGGCCGCGTAAGGGATCGTGAGCTGAGCCACGTTCTTGGAGCTTTTGCAATATGTACACCAACCCCGATACCCGAGAAGACCGCAAGTCTGGCATGCATTTACTTCGAACTTATCAGAAGAAATCATCAGACGCTCGAGAAGAAGCTGTGTCGCTCCGTAGCCGATGAGACAGTCCCGTTCCATCTCGCCCAGGCGTAGACCACCCTCACGGGAGCGGCCCTCTGTGGGTTGTCGTGTCAGCGTTGCGCGAGGGCCCCTGCACACATCGGTCAGTTATTCACGGAGAATATGGCAACAGTGTACCTCGCCCGAGCGTGCATCTTGTCCATCACCATGTGTTCTTGAATGTTACTCAACAAAGAAGCTTGATTGCTGCGGACAGAGAAAACTCACTGAGTTTCTGCTCAAGATGGTCGGGTGATCTTATCAGCAATGTCAGACAAGCTGAGCTTACTTGGTAGTAAATCGGTCCAAAATACACGTATGCTTCCAGGGGTTCGCCCGTGATGCCACTCGTAAGCATGTCCTTGCCTGCGTAGCTAAATCCGTGCTCGATAAGGATACGAGACATATCTTCGACCTGTGACAAGCGGCGCTTAGCAATCAAGTGCACTACCGGGAACTCGGAACAATTGAACTGACTTTGGATCCCCCAAAGGCAGTACCGTATTGAAGCTTGCCTGCCAGCACGCCCGCCTGGGAAGAACAATTTTCCCTTCAGGATCTATTGTAAAGTAAAGTTATGGGGACATACCTTTCCAGCGAGAAGTTCAATCATCTTGCCGACTGTCATCCTCGAGGGAAAACCATGTGGGTTCATGATCGTGTCTAACTCGCGTCAAATCACATCATCGCTATACAAAACCGCGAGCCGGCGCTTACCAGGCACGATGCCCTGATCATTGAATGGCATGTCCTCCTGGTTCACGATTAGTCCACAAACCCCTTTCTGACCGTGTCTGGAGGAAAATTTGTCGCCCAGCTCGGGTCTTCGCGTCTGCCGTACCAGAACCTTGATGAGCGTCTGATCGTTGTCAGTGTCAGAGATCATGACTTTGTCGATGTGACCAGCGACGGGTGATTTATACGTCATTGGAGCGTTCTTGTATGGTGCCGACGCGGCAGGCCCTGAGAAGGAATTGTCGTTGGCGTTTGAGGGCGTCTGCTTGTTGACATAAACGTCGCCTGGGTCCACTCGTTCGCCCACCCCAGCAAGGCCATCAAGTTGAATGATGTCAAACTTCTTCTGTATCTGGCCGTTCTCGTCTAGTGGTGCATCCGCAAGACGATCATAGCTATGTAGCAGCGGTCATGAAGTTTTCGAAGATCAAACGAAATCGTTACCCACGTCCCGTTGGGGTACTTCCGGATGAGCGTCATGTTCTTTCGGAGGACTTGACACCGTCCATAACCGCGATCTAAACTAGCCTGAGTGGGGAGTCGGTAAAGATACTAGTTGGTAAGTTAGGAATTAAATGCACTTTGTTAAGAATAAGAGCATCTTCTATGTCGTAGCCAGAATAGCTCATGACGGCAACTGTGGCATTCTGTCCTGCTGGAAGTTTGTCGTAGCCCACCAATTCGATCGTCTTCGTCTTGACCATAGGCTGTTGTGGATAAACGGACAAGTATAACAACGTATCGATGCGATTGAATTGGTTGTACCCAATGGCGCCAATAGCCTGTTTCCCCATGGCACACTGGTACGTATTGCGGGGCGACTGGTTATGGTGCGGGTAAGGAATAAGGCCAGCAACCGCGCCGAGAAGAGTGAAAGGTTCAATCTCTAGATGAGTCGTCGTCGGAACAATGTCCGGCTCGTAAAGAGCAATGTACGAATCATTTTCTTCGTTGACGTCCAGATACTCGACTAGTCCTTTTCGCAAGAAGTCGTCAAACTCGAGCACACCTTGTTTGAGGAGCTATGAGAACGAGTCAGAGCACCGACTATTCGTCGCAGGTCCACTCGCACCTCGGTGTGATGTTCCGTGACTGAAGGCTTACCGCCATCCACGATAATCATGGGGCGGCAGATACGGCCGCCGTCACTAGCAATATTCACGGTTCGATGGTGGTGATTGATGTAGATGCTGACAAACTCGCTAACTCGTCCAGCGCGTCGGAGACGACGGAAGTTGTGAACGAAGCGAGTGGGGAAGCGAGTGAGGCCGATGATTGTCCCGTTAACTTGTACCACAAAGGTACCGGGTGCGTACATTTCTGTCCCTGTTGCCTGACAGATGTCTGCGAGATCGAATGTCAGTGTCGAGTAGTCACGCGAGATAGAAAAGTAGTGAACCCACCTTCCACGCCAAGCATGAAAGCGATCTTAACAATCGGCTCCTCCTCCACGTCAGTCGTAATGTGTGTCATAAGTGCCAGATTCTTGACCAGTCCGCAGGCCTCCCCTTCGGGTGTGTCGCTGGGACACAGCATTCCCCATTGACTGGGCTGCAACGCTCGTGGGCCGCTGACTTTGCGTGTTTTCTCAAATTGAGAAGATATGCGCGTCATCATGCCCAACGCCGAGATGAAACTCAGACGCGAAAGGACATGCGTGACACCTGCACGTTCCATCCGGAACCGCTTTAGCGACCAGTTGCCCGTGGAGATGGCGCGCACGAAGCCAGTGGTGATGTGATCCCCTTGGAATTGCATGGTATTCCAGGCATCAAACTCATTTGTACGTGAGGGTTTCTTGAGCACTTTGTCGATCGACGACTTGAGGTTGGTGTTGAACGTTTTGAACAGGTCTTCAAATAACAATGCCAGCAACTGGCCCGCCCTGAGAAAAGCTTGTAAGCCATAGTGAACAACAACATGCCTCTTTTTTTTTTCGCTTACAGCTCTAGCCTTTTGTTGCCCACGTAGTCGCGATCGTCCACCATCTTCTCGTCGTTCATCGCCATGAGTACGCGTCTTGTCATGGTGGCGACAAAAATTGCTTTCGACCTAAAGTCCATGCCCAAGACAGGCACGTGGGCCAGAACGATGGTTGCAAGCGCCTCGAGAGCCTCTTCCCAGGCCGGTCTGCGTGGGCCAATTACCCGGCGGTTTACCTTTACGCGAGTGCCTATCCACTCGAGGGCTTGATGACGTGTAAAAATGCCCAACCGCGCGGCCTCTTCTAGATTTGGCGCGAAGGCATTGACGTACACCTCGGAATCACCTGAGGTGAGGAGGAGTATTTCCTTGTCTGATTGTATGCCTAATGCCTTGAGCGCTACAGCAATGGGGACATCTTCATGTATTGAGTTATGTCGGAGGTAAATCTTTCCCTTCTTAGTTGCGATGTAAGTCTTTGATTTGAGACCGCCGTGGGTTGAGCTTGTCGCCAATATCAGGACTATGGTAAAGGACCAACAAAAGGACGTACGAAGTACAAGAAGCTTGAACCACACCCTTGACAGGGTCAGTCTCAACGATGATACGATTCTTGCTGAGCTGTTCCTGAACAAGGATGACCTTTTCCGTGCCTTTGACGACGAAATACCCACCAGGGTCGAGCGGGCATTCGCTCATTTGAGCCAATTGGGCCTCGGTGCGGCCTGTGAGCACGCACTTGTTGCTCCGGAGCATGATGGGAAGACGGCCTATGTTCACATTTGACCTTCGGACGACATTCTTCCCTCGCGTATATTGAATGGTGACAAGAATGGGGGCACTGTACGTTGTATCGCGCAAACGACACTCATGGGGGGTAACGCTTTTGTCGATGGCGTCTGCGTCGGTACGGTCGGGAAATGCGACATGGATGTCGGTATACTTTAGCCAAAAGCGAGGGTCCACATCCGACGTGACCTTATTGTTCGCTTTTAAGATGTTCTTGATATCTACATCCACAAAATAATTGAAGGAGTCAATATGTTGCTTCACTAGACCCTTGACTTTTAAGAATGCGGGTAGCAACAGCCATTTGTCCTGAAGTTGGTTCGTAAATACGATGCAGTCACGAGCGGTGGTACATTACCTCGACCTTCTTTATAGGATCGGTGAGGCCCAGCCCGTGCCATTCTGTCCTATTCAATTCTCCCCATGTTTCTTCCCCGACGCACTCCATCGTGGTTTATGGAGGTGTCTGACTGAGGTGTCAGGTCGTAGGGACTAGTCACGTGCACTTTCTTCGTGTGGAGGAGAGGAGCGTCACCGCCACCGGCAACTGCGCTTCAACGACCCCCCCAACTCCAACTATCGCTCTTGAAGAACTGAAATGGCGAACACCGGCGCAGAAAGCAATTTTCGTAGCAACCTTTCTCAATTCCGTTGGACCCGGGGAGTGACCGATGATTCGCAACCTCAGGCTCAGCCTGGCAATTCCCGCAACCCTTTTTCTCGTTTCTACAACGCGGTTGGTGGGTCTTACGTCCCGTTGCGGTCCAATGAACGCTCGAACGAAGAGGAGGCATACTTTGCGCTATCTCGTTGGGAAAGGTTCGGAGCCCCGTCTCTTGTCCCCCGCGGAGTTACTTACCAACATCCCATCCCAGATTGCTGGGCTTTCTCGCGTGTCTCGCAGGCGCCGCGGTTTGCTTTGCGGTTGCTTTCCTCACCCTTCCGCTACTCGCTCTTCGTCCGGCGAAGTTTGCACTCTCATTTAGGTATGTGCACGGTGGCGCTTCCCGTTCCCCTCGCTCATGTGTATCTTCCCGTGTAGCCTTGGTAGCTTGCTAGTTATGTTTGGGTAAGGCTCGCGTTCTGAGCCATGCCAACCTCAGATTGCGTTGACGGACAGCATCACACAGTTTCTCCGTTTTGATTGGCCCCATAAACCACATGAGACACCTCGTGTCGAAAGAGCGTTTGCCGTTCTCCGTCGCTTATCTGTCTAGTCTCGGGTTGACGCTCTATTTTGCATTGGGGGTGCGACACATTTATCAATCGCCCCGTTCCCCTTGGTCACGCTAATGATGATTCTTAGCCACATTCATATTTGGGGTCTCTGATTGGTGCCGCGATTCAAGTCATTGCGCTTGTCTCATACGTTCTAGCTTATTTCCCCGGTGGTACACAAACATTACGCTTTGGCGGTCAGATGGCGCTCCGCGGTGCAGGATCCATGCTCCCCGTTTGACCCATTGGATGAGCTTACATCTATATCCCACTTTTTTGATTGTACCAATAGCGAATATCACACGCTGCGAATATGCCTCGGCGTGTCCGAACGGTTGTGAAAGCGAACTGGCTGGAAGGCCCGCACCTCATAACCTAGGAGCGAGCAGCGACGGCAGTCTGCGTACAGAATGTCAGCTACCTACCAGACTGAAAGCGATCCGACCTAAGCTCACAAAGCCAGGGCAACATCTAGCAGCATCAATACCCACCAGAATTCTGCAAACCAATCATGGTCAGCATATTGGCGACTCAAATAGCTATGCGGTGATGTCCTCGAGAGCAATGGTCAAAGCTATAGAATAAAACCCAGCGGCGCCGAATATTTCACTTTCGAGACATGCTAACCCCAGGAACTCTTTTGGGTCAGAATATCCACTGGCAGCAACGCGGCCAGCCTTATATTTCTGCTTCGAATCCTGCGCCCCATTCAGCGGATGCCTGTACAAGTCTCAAAGAACAGACGGCATTAGGGGACGCGCGTACATCGATCCAAAACATGCTCTGTACCCCTTGCAAAAAGTTTAAATTCACCCCCAAGACACGGAGACACGTCAAGGTTTCCAGGGGTGTAAAATGATTAGCAGGCGCCAGACAGCACCGAATCATCGCACTCAACCTAACACCGACAAATTCCCTGCCCACCCCTGCCCTCACGCGACCAAAATCGGGATAGTCAGATCACACCTCGTTCAAACATTTGGCGCTGCGCAGCGCCTGCCACATTCTGGCCAGGGAGCCTGCTTTTTCGCAAGCGGATCCGACTGCAGCAGGAAAATCAAGGGAGATAGAGATACACAGGATGGCGTACGACATAGGGTTCTGTAACCTACTGCAGCAAACAAAATATATTACGCATTGATCGCCTCTTCGCTCTTGAGACGCAGACCGACGGACTCGCGAATTCGCCGGGTCATGATTTCGATGTAAGCTTGACTTTCGCGCCATTTGTGGTCCTGCGGGGCGATACGACAGTTGTGAAGAACCAAACAGCATTATGTAATGGAAGACTTACAAAGTTGAGCCCACTTAACTGGTGGAGAGCGTGCGAGAGTCGTTTTGCGGCCTCCTCACGGAAAACGTCATTTTCAAACGGTTGTGGCACAGATCGTAAGACCGCTGCAGTCGATGCCTTCATGGCTGGGTTATTGATGTGCCGTGACTCGCAGTAATAGGTAATGTGTCGCCAGAGAAGTAAGAGCACCATCTCCACTGATGCTGTGATTATGCGTGTCAGCCCACTCAGAACTTTGGCGCGTCACCATCTGACTTACCCAGAAGGGTATCTGCCGTGTTCCGTGTGCGACCAAGGGAACGTTCGAGCTCGCGGCATATCAGCGTGCGCTTTTGTCCAATATCGAGATCTCTGAGGCTGTCGATATCTTGTAATGGGACGAGCTGTGACCGGCACACGAAGCGATTTAGTAATATCAATCATGGGGAGATAAATCAAGTCCACCTGACAAACGTCCTCAACCTGAACGTGATCTCGGGCGTCTAATTCAGCACTGATAGCAGCCATTTGTTTTAGTGTCTCCACGATTTCGTCACAAAGGTCCGTCAGCGCCTCAATTGCATTACCGACCGTGGGGACAGTGGCTGAAGGAAGGTTGGGTCATGCGAAATGTACCAAGAAGCGTAAGCGACTGACCAATGAAGCGGGATGTCCTGTCTTCGTGTCGCGGAGCGGTTATGATGGGCGACAGCACAATGGTAATTTCCGGCTCTAGAATACCTGTGAGTGGAGCAACGGCGTAGATGTATCAAACGGACAGACCCGTGAATTCACTCGCTGTCCCTAGATAAGCGATCAGCGCTTTGCGAAGGAACAATTCCTTTCGTTGAAGGATCACATCAAAATTGCAGGCGCCTCCACGACCTGGTATGCATTAGTCCCGTCAAAGTGATGTGCTTGGCAATCCGGACCTGGTGCTGTGGAGTTCGCATCCAACCTCTCGGAATCCGTTTGCGGGCTGACATTCTGCAGCCATTGAGTGGTTCCGAAACACCGAGCTGCCAAACTCAAAATTGCTGCGTGGATGCCTCCGTAGCCGCTGTTCCCAGAGGCCTTTAACCGGTGTGGGTAAGATGAGTGGCTCTATTCCAGGGCTAAATTCACTCACAAGTTCGGATTTCGGCGCCGAAGGGTGGACCATTGAACATAGATAAACAAGAAGATGGATCTCGTCAAGTACGGATAGCGAAACTTCGGCATCGTTTCCGAGCAACATAATGATTGTGTCGCGATGGCTGGACAAAAATTCCAAAGCCTTGAACGGCTCAGTTTGTCAACTCGGGGGCGAGACAAATACACTGTACCTGATTAACGGCGAACGAATGTCCTGAACCAAGTGTAGCCAAAATCGCATCAATAAGTTGTAAAGCGGGCAGGAATAATTGGTGATATCGCTGAATGGCGGAGGGCAGGAAATGATCCTGATCTGGTCAACGTGTCAATCAAGATGAACTAACGAAACTCGAGGAGGGGCCCACCAATAAACGTCTGATCAACATCCGGGCGAGTGTCCAGAAAATCGCAGACCGCCAGTGTGGGGAGCACCCTGGCCTCTATCAATCGCTCAGCCCCTTGACGTGTTTGCGCAATGCGGGTGAGAAGTGACATCTTCGCTTCGTAGACATAAAGGGAATTGAGGTCGTCTGATTATCCATTAACTATTCATCGGGAAGATGAATGGATGAGAGAGCATACCAGGCTCTGGTTTGAGAACGGCCTGCAGCCTCTGATCAGAGTCTTTGATATCCTGGACAAAGACGCCGAGAAAACCATGCCGGACAAGCGTTGATAGAATGGTTCCTTGCTTGTCGCCGCGCGAAAGATCGACGAGACAATCGAGGAGCATGTAAGCCACTGTCTTCCACACCTCCGATCCGTCTGTTGCATCGCGCGAGATAGTAGTTACCAGTCTTTCTGCAACCGGCTTGAGGACCGCTAAGATCTCTGTAGAGGTTGCTGACTGGCCAGGCCGTAGAGGCGCGACTGCCAGACCGCCACGCAACGACTCGTCCCGTGTCATGGCCGATGAAATGTACAGAGCCATGGTGGTCGGGGGCTTGCTCTCTGACAGGGTGTTTCTGGAGTCATCCATCGCGAGATGAAAGTAGTTGACGAGCGCTGCATAAAGGTTCCCGCGCACGAGCTCTACCCGGTAGTCCAGGACGCACTCCAGGAAGCTCCGCAATAGAGAGTACAATCTCTCAGAGGACAATGAACCCGAGTGCGAAGACACTCCCAAGAGCTGTTGGCTACGCCAGTCCTCCCGCAGTTTAGTGATGAGCGACAAAGAAACCTCAGAGAGTAGCACCGCTGTGGATTCAGTCACGCTACCCGAGCGAATGATGGGGGGTAATTCGTGGAGCAAATCAGAAAGCATCGTTTCCCGTCGGTCTCGAGGCAAGCGGGTGAAGCATTTGACTAGGGTCATGTCCACCAACCTTCTCCACGATTCGAAGCTGGTGGTCACGGCAAACAGTACCTCCCGCTGACGGTTCTCAACTGCACAACTCTCCAGGACATAAGCTGTTTCCGCATTGAGGCGCTCCAGATCGACAGGGGTGACAATTCGGCCTTGCGTGTGCAGAACGTGTCTTGCCCCGGAAAGGAGGGACAGCACGGCTGCTTGATCGACGACCTCGCATGCTTTATCATCGAGAAGAATGCATGAAGTGAGATCTAGTTGGCCAAGGAGTTGCAGTTCGACAGGATCTACGTTGAGAGCGTCGACCCAGTCGAAGAAGAGAGATTGTACGTATTCGATGATGCGTAGGTTTGACTGTCCCATGGCGCGAAAGGGCTGGAAAACATCGTCATCCCAATCCCCGATCTCGGCCTGTCTCTGCTCGTTTCCGTAGATTAATTCGAGTAGCTCCGAGACGCCCTTGAAGTGGCCGCGATTGGTGAGCGAGTGAAGGTCCAATGCGACAAGGTCGAATATGTAGGATCGCAGTCGAAGGAAGGAAGTGAGAGACTCGACGGTGGTGGCAACTCTTGAACCGTCGGAGTACTGGACCTCAACGTTGGGAATGGGGAAAGATGGGGGCTTGAAAGGGAGTGCGGCCAATTGGCGGACGGAGAAATCCTCACGGGTACGAAGGTAGCGCATCACGAAGTCTGACGTGTGGGGGTGTACGGACAAATTGTGCAACACTCGATAGAAGCGTTCCGCCAAGGCAGGCATGATATTGAATAGAGGCTCAGCGTATGCGATCAGTTCCGGATCACCTTTGCTTCGGTGAGTCCGAGGGATCCCGATATTCACCCAGTCGAGGATGACATGTATAGAACTCCTCTGTGCTCCGAGAGCGTGCGGGTCTTGAATCTGTTGTGTATTGGTGGCCCCTAGGAGCAGGAAGTGCGCAACGTTAGGGAAAGGGGCGCCGGGTCGCGTGTTTTGAGCGAGAAAGTCAAGCACAGCAATCCGAACGGCCTGTGGCAAGCCAGTAGGGTCAACATCTGACTCCAAGGCGCCGGCTCCCGTGAATTTCTCTTCATCGGTCTCAGTGGCATCAAGGCCGCACAGGGTCTCGATATCCAAAAGCTGACGATAACCAACTATGATACGCTCCGATTCTGAGCTGCGTTCAAGTAGCGTCGCCAAGCTTGGGAAAGCGGGTGACTTGGTTAAGAGGCTGAGAATCTTCACAGACATTAATGTCACCTCAGGATGTGAAGGGAAGGAGACGTAAGCGGCAATAGTTGGGACATAGTTTGGTGTGAAGGAAAGGGCCTGATCCAAACGAGTGTAGAAAGAACGAGGCTGGGTGGCGTTGGGAATTTCGGCGAGCAATGGCACAAGAACATCTAGAAAGACGTCCTGAACCTCAAGTACTCGATAAATGATCCGAAGAATCCTAATGATGGTGCTGCTGAAGAGAGGCTCGTCGTCGTCGAGACTTTGGTCGAAGCCTTGAACTCCTTCGGCGAGGTAAGCCAACAAACTCGCCTGAAGAGGGGAGCTCGTCAATATGCGTTGGAGGACGCCGAATCCTGGATGTGTCATAAGCCCCTTGAGAGCTTCTTTTCGAATGTGGTTCTCCTCGGCAAGCGTCAAGAGTATTTCTACATTGTAGCTCGCCAAACAGCGTTCAATAAAGGCCAAACACAAGTCATTCATCTGCCAACGTTCTCGATTATCTTGAAACTCCCTGCTTGGGATACGCAAGAAAACCTCGTCAATGACAAAGGCGACGAATGGGTCGATGCCTGTTTGACGATATGGTTGACCAAGGCTCTCGGGAATGGTGTTGACGGGCTCCGCGTCTACGACCCTGCTCTTGAGCGACAATTGCTTTGGAGTATGGATGAGCGTCGCTAGAAGGTGCAAAAAGGCAATGGTTTCAGGGTACACTCGGCTCGCCTCCTCCACAAGCTCGAGTTCCGCCTGTACGCCTTTCTTGGCAAGTCCACCCCCACCGCGTACGTTGATGACCTCCAGGCGTTCCATGAGTAGCCACACCGCGCGGCATATCTCGACTCCTGGCGGACCCGCGCCGGCCTCGCAAAATGCTGCTAAAGCAGAAAACACGGCAGATTTGAGCTCCAGTGGCACCCCGAGCGGGATGAGGGAGACCAGAGTCGGGACCGCGCGCAGGTGTGCGTGCCCGCTAATCGCTAGTCGTGCTGATATGGAGTATTTGGATACAGTTGCGAGAAGACGCAGGAAGCATTGTCCGAGCCAGACGTCCTTTTGAGTCAGCGGGGTATGTTGCGGATGGTGTTGTGCTTGATGGGAAGACATAAAGCCGGATTGTGACGCGGCCGCTTGCTGAGACCGTGCATTGCTAGATGTCACTGCCCAAGAATCGAGGATGCCGAAGATAGTGACCCAAGGTGCGATCGCGCCGCTCGAGCTTGCGGCCGGTAGCATGCTTCCTGGGACAATTTCCCCACTACTTCGCGCCAGGAAGTTGTAGGCAAGGTCGCTACACTGGTGACCTTTGGCCAATCCAGCAAGCATGTCGTATAAGGCGATCGACATATCCATGTCGCGAAGATGTGTGGACCAGACCGCCCACTGCAGGAATGCTGACAGCTTCCCGGCCTGTGCCTCGACAATTTCCAGCCAGCTGGGTCGCTGCGACGAAGAAGGCGCCGAGCCCCAAAATTGAAGTCCACGCTCGGTGGGAAGAGCTGAAAAGAGTATGCCTATGAAGGAAAAGAGCATCGCAATGTCGTTGCGAGGAGCTTGTGCGGGTCTCTCTGGCTCTGTACGAGCAGTAGATGAGCGGAAGTGTCGAGAGCGGTCCTGGCGCGTGCTGGCTAGAATGACATCTTCCTGTCGCTGCTTGATTTTGCGTAGCTCTGACGAGGCGTACGAGATAACGGACCGCACGAGCATCTCGAAGCATTGAAAGACGGCTGGCTTGAAATCATCTGCTGGAAGAGGTTGCAGTTGGTCTGCCTCACTGAACCGAATGATGGAACCAGCATAGGAGCCTGACGGAAAGGAGCCCTCACGCCTGCAGAGCTTTGCTACAGAACCAGCAAGGAATGTAAAGGCATTCCCTTGCACCGCGTTCCAGATGTTCGTCTCTAATTCCACGGCCTGAAATCCGTCCTTGTGTTCGAGAGAGGCGTCACGGTGCCGCGCTTCCGTCAAGAAGAGTGTCCACTTGAGTTGCACGGTGGCCTTCACGCCAGCTTCCTTCCATTCTTCCGTCGGACTCAACTTATTCTTCATAAGGTTGAGAGTGGAGGGGAAGGTAGCGAGCTTTTGCCTCAGCATGCCGCCAGGGGATCCGGGGTCGACTAGGTCGAATGCGGCGAGCAATGAACAAAGGATGTAATACGACATGTGGTGTCGTGGGTTTTCTTGGAGCCATGGCACCATCTTCTCAACTTCATGGGGGGACAAATAACCGAGACGAGCAATGAGGAAAAGAATCGTGGCAAGAGCGCGCCGCTCCCGTGTTAGTGACTCGACACGTAGAGAATATATTTCGGCCCCTAAGCTTATATTTGCACCTGGATGAAACGAAGAAGTTAGAAGGCGGATGCTGTGCGAGAGGAAGGCGACACACCATGCAATGTGGTACTGCTCCCCGCGTTTTGTTTCGCTAATTGTGCTTGAGATATTGCTTGTTCGAGGGCTTCAATCTCGAGCAATACCTTCCAACCCAGACCCTTCTCCCCAAAAGCCATGCCGTTTGTTCTCTCCTTTGGTGGAATGAGTTGCTGCTGTACAAAAAGATCTAGGCGAGCGTGTAGGGCGGTAGCACCCGGAGTACCGGCCAACTCTGCTGCCTCGAGAAGGAACCGGATAGAGTCGGCCAAATCGCGTCGTCTTCGGTGGTGCTCAAGGACAACCTCCTCCAAGATGTTGACAGGGCTAAAATTGGGGTTATTGGAGATGACATATTGCACGAGTCCAGCGACATAACGCTCTGAACAGGAGAGGACCCGGGCCAGGTAGATAACCTGGGTTGCAAAGTCATTATTGACGGACATTTGCTGACCGTCAACGGTACATTTTCCTGATGTAAAAGAGATTAGTCGGGTACTACCAAACAACACAGATTACGTGCCGCTCTGTAATTCTCTCCTTTCGTCTTCACTGGGGGGATTAATGTGGAACAAGTTGGTGAGGTTGCGCCGGTGTAGAACGAGCAGATCGAAAAGCTCCTGTTCATCGATGTTATGCTGAGGATCTTGGGTTGTGAAGAGGATAGAGCGAAGACGCGGTAGAGATTCCATGTCGGGAAGCGTGACGGAGTCAAGTGAACGCGACGTGAACAAGGCTTAGTCAGCTACTGCTCCATTGTAATTGTAGTACACCGTCTATTGTAGTTCTATTGTACACCGTCGTCTTTTGTCATTTCTACTCTATAAATTATGCCTTTTACCGACCTGAATCCTCAACTCAACCGCTCTCTTCTACATGGATTCTTTCATAACCTTCGACGTCTCATCAGAGTCTTCAACTCGCCTCTTCTCCGAGTCTGCCAGTGAGACGCGTGGCATTTCAGCGCCGGCCGCCGATATGCCTGTCGACCAAGAGCACCAGTCTAATGGTAATCCGCCTGTTACAGCTTTGTGTGTCATTGCATGATATAGTAAGTGCCTAACCCATCCTTGTCATAAAATCGGCACTTATGATTTCTGTTCGATGTAGTATAATCACCCAACACTCATTTCTTGGACACCGCGTGTATACGATTATTGTACCAATTGTAATTCGACTCGGACTACAGTTATTGCTCGCATCCGAGTCTATTGTGCAGTGTGGTCTTTTGTCATCTATACCCTATAAATATTGCCCTCGACCAGCCTGAAACCTCAACACCTCTCCCCAGAACCATATCGTACCACACCATGGATTCTTTCGTAACGTTCGACGTCTCATCAGAGTCCTCAACACGCCTCTTCTCCGAGCACTCCGCGCCGGCCGCCGATATGCCTGTCAACCAAGAGCACCAGTCTAATGGTAATCCGCCTGTTACAGCTTTGTGTGTCATTGCATGATATAGTAAGTGCCTAACATCCTTGCTCGTAGAATTTGCACTCACGATCTGTGCGCTGTAGTCTAATCACCCAACACTCGTATACGATGCGACCATAATACTTTACCAACTAGGTGTCGACGTTGTCGACTGAAACCTTGCTTGCTTTGAGCAAGGGTTTCGTGGTGGAAGTTATCGAATGAAATACTAGTATACTTACATGCTCTGTATACTATTCACGGACGTGATGTTTATGATTTGTCAGCAGATAAGCGCTTAAGCTATAAGATGCATGGCTGGTACTGTGTTGTGTTTATGCATTCACTCGTTGTTCACGAATGACTTCCAAGTTGCCAAGGCTGAGTCAGTTCTGTCTTGCTTGGCTGCTTGGCTGCCTTGGCATTATTTGTAGTTTTCGTTTGCGGCTGGTACGTACTGCCATCATGCATGTCCTTCCAGTCCTGTCTTTACTTTCGTCAAGTTTCGGGCTCGCTTCAGCCCAGTCTTATAGTATATACTACCCAAATAATCAGGTCGTCTTCGGTGGAAGCAGTCTCAGTACTCCAGCCCAGTCTGCTTCAGCTCCCGCCGCTAGTTATACCGGTGCCGCCGCATATGATCCCACAGTCCTCCAAGCACCCGCTCCCCCAAACCCACCAGCCCCGACAAGTCAGTTCGTCCAACTCTACAGCGGGGGAATGAATGGACTGTCCAAGTTACAAAACGGCGCATTCTTTGGCTTTTCTGTTGAAATGTCCGTCGCGACCCATGTCTGTCGGTAACTTTCCCTCGTTTGCCTATTCATTTTCAACTCGTTTATCTTGCAGTGGGAAAGAATAGCTCCATCCTCCAAGTACCCTTCCTCAACTTGATGGCAAATATCAAACAACGGGTTGGCTGGGTACAGGTTCGGGTTGGAGGTAACACACAGGAGAGCGCAGAGCTTGTTCAAAGCCTTCCAAACGGCACCATCCTAGCAAAGGACTTGTCAAACGCTTTTAATCCCACCGGTACCCCACCACTGGCGTACACTCCCGACCTCCTCTACCTCATGAATAATATATCCGCTCTTACGAATACGCGTTGGTACCTTGGTCAGTGTTTACCTCCTTATATTGCTTTCATGTTCTCTAACGACCTTGTTAGGGCTCCCATTCTTCATTACAACACCCTTTGCCCTTGGCATTGTTGAGCAAGGCCAGGCAATCCTCGGTAGCAATCTCATCGGAATTCAGGCGGGGAACGAACCAGATCTTTATGCGCAACCTCCCCGCACACACAGACCGACGGTGCGTGTCTGATTGGTTCTGTCTACTCGGGGCTTGATTGACCGTGCGACTTAGGGTTATAATCCGACTGACTACATGGGTGACATCGGCACGTTAGTCAACCAAGTGGCCTCAGACTCGTTAATCACGGTCAAGGATGACCTCTTCATCATTCCAAGCATCTCTGCAACCGTCTGGACTCCGGAAGACGTCTGGAATACAGGGATCGTCCAAAAGTACACGAATAGTCTGTATGGTCTTGCCGTTGAACGGTGCGTGAAACCTCCAGTTACCGCGCAAGTTGATGGTGACACACTGACCCTTTTTTAGATATCCTAATAATAACTGCGCTGCGGTGTACAAGTCCGGAACCCCAATCAACCCGCAAGATGTCTTTCCTTATTATCTCAGTCACAATGGCACCACTTCCCTAATCGCTAGCTACGTAAACTCTGCCCAATTCGCCATGACCAACAATAAGCCCATGATAATGTTCGAGACAAATACGGCTTCTTGTTCGGGGTTCCCTGGCCTCAGTAACTCATTTGGGGCTGCATTATGGGGCCTGGATTGGGCATTAATGATGGCTTTCAATAATTTCTCCACCGCCCTGTTCCACGTAGGTGGACAGAACGCGTATTACAACCCATTCCAGCCACCTCCCACCAAACAATCAACCTTCCGTCAATGGACCATTGGCCCGATTTACTACTCCGCGCTTGTCGTGGCTGAAGTGCTTGGCCCTAGCAACGCTTCTCAAGTTGTCGATATCACACAAGACCCGAACACGCCGATCTATGCGATTTACGAGAATGGCACGCCGACGAAGCTCGCGCTGTTCAACTTTGTCACAGACCCATCTGGCGCAAATGACTGGACAGCAACGATTGCTGTCGGTGGCGGCCAGACGGGCCAGCCTGGAGCGACCCCTGCGTCTGTCAAAGTAAAGTATGCGGCATTCGTTTCTGGAGTAATTCTCTGTGCCCTGACAATTTAATTTTTTTCGCAGGTACCTGAGTGCCCAGTCTGTTGCTTCAACGGGTAATTTTACGTGGGCTAACCAGGTGCGTTCACCCAAGTTCACCGTGACTCACGTTTCACCGTTCGTTCCTGCAGACGCTCGGCAACCAATTCCAGTCAGATGGTCGTCTCCAGGGTAACATTGACGTTCAGACTGTGAATTGTGACACCACCGCTGGGACGTGCCAAGTCAAGGTCCCAGCGCCATCCTTCGCGCTCGTCTTCCTTACGGACACGGCGTTCTCGGATGTCACGCCAGACTCACCACTAACGTATCCGACGACTGCAGTGACGCGCACGGCTAACACGATCTTCATCGACCCCAGCGTGCTCGCAACCAGCAACGGACATTATGGCATGGAGGACAAAAAAGGTGCAACTTCTTTCGGATCATCATCTGGTGGGCGCGCATTGGGAGAGACACTGTTGTCCGGCTCTTTCGCGCTCGCAAGCATTGTTGCGGTTATCGGTACATTTATCATTGGGCGCCTGTGGTGAAACAGCGCCATATTCCTTTCTGCACTACAGTATACCACGGGACCCTTTCCGAATGATGGCACTTTGTATCATACCATAAACCATTTCGATTCCATATCCTGCTCCGTGGACGTCCTAAGAATACAGAAGATGATCTAAGCGGGGCACAAGCGTTCGTTTCAAGCGCACGTTCAATTTAACTATGTCGTCGGCGACAGTGGACGCGGTGGTCCAATCAACTCCTTGGAGATGCGCTTCCTTTTCTGCTTATGAGAGGGGATGCACCACGACTTGTCCGTCTCCGTTGGTGATGATTTATCGCTCCCAACCCCACCCCCGCCCAAGACACGGCGAAGTAGCGAGCGCTGGTGCCGCCTGAGCAGTGGCGCGGGTTTCGGCGTCGTCGGGCGAACCGGCTTGGTGCATAAACCGCTTGCCGAAGGCGAACCCGCGAGACTCAGCGCTTCCCAAGACCAGTTCAAGTCGGCGGAGGTACTGGTGCGGTCCCAGGATGGTATTGTAGGAGAACCGTTTTCGGCGTCCTCCTCGTTAGGGGACGGAGATGCAGGTGGGGAGCCCGGCTCCTGGTCCGAGTCGACTCGAGCTGGTGATTGGCTGTCTGCGTCGGTGCGCCCGCGGTAGTACGTCGCAGGAGGCGGAGCGAGCATGTCTACTTCCGGCTGAGGCACCGCCGGCGTTGCCAGGGCATCTATCGGTGGCAGAGGCTCACTTTCGGACGTCACGACGATGCAAGGGATCGGAACGCCCAGGAACGTCTCGCTCTCTCGGTGGATTTCCATCTCTAGGATATGCAAAGAGGCACCAGGGGCATCTAGGAAGGCGTGCAAGGTGGGAGGCAGAGACGGGAAGGGCGGCACGTCGGACATGTAGAGTATGTCCTCGCTGTCGAAATTACGCATCGCTTTGAGCTCGTCGGAAACGGCAAGTAGCTCGGTGAGTGGATCACGAACAAGAGCTGGAGCTGGAGACACCGACTGAGAGGCCGACCAGGTGGGCAGACTAGCACGGGCAGTGGTGGACTTGATGCTCGGAGAGGCAGAAAGCCGCTGCTGCCGCGCGAGGGGTGGAGAATCTCGAGAGTTCAGCGTCGTAGCCAAGGCCTGCAACTCGAGCGCCGGGTCAAGATCTGCTTTGGTCGGGGCACATGTCGAAGGCGGGGCTGTTGTCATCAAAGAAGAGGCCTCATCGATTGGTGGCGGAGGCCGGCGACGAGGAGGTCGTGGCGGACGTCGAGGCAGCGGCGGTAGCGAGGTCACAAGCAGCGCCTCAGGTGGGGCGGTGTTCAAAGCACTGACCTCTTCGACCCTTCTGAAGAACGAGGAAGACGAGAACGAGACGTCGTCAGTACTTGGAAGAACCAGCCGAGTCAACGACGCGGGCCCATCGCGTCCGGTATGGCGTGAAGTATTTGGCCGTGGTAGATATACTTTAGGCTGCAGAGAGGACAGCGGCCGTTTTGGCGCTTGCGTGCTGGGCTGTTGTCGCCTAAAGAACGCCATTGTCCGCTGAATGAACGTCCGAGCGCCTGACGGCCGGGTGGCCGAGAAGCTCGTCCGAGTAAATGGAGGCTCGTTTCTGAGAAAGCTGTACGTGTCGTTGGACTCTGACTTGCGTATGAGTTTGAGGCTTTTGCGCACGCTGGACTGGAAAGAATCTCGGGGGCGATGACGACTACCAGTAGAAGAGCCCGCCGAAAGCATTGTGATGTCTAGGATGGCACGGTCGCTACCGCAGGAGGTCCACTCGAGCAGTGCTTGAAGTAACGCAGTGTGTGTGTGCGGTGCGGTGCTGTTGCCAGTGGTCGTATCAGATCGTGTCCGTGACCGTGAGAATTACAGTAGTATCGCCTCCGTTGCCTTGGCTCGGCTTTGATCATTTCTCTTCATCCTCTGTGAGGTTTGCCTGGTGCATCATCATCCCTTCCTTCCCTTTCTTCTACCTGCAGAGTCAAATGCATTCCTTCTTTCTCTTCGCTTTTGCTCTCGTGCTTGCTGGTCAAGGCAAGTCATATTGCTCGTGGTGTAGGGGTGATTGAATTAACGTCCTTTGCGAGTAGCCCTGGCGCTGAACATCGTCATTGGTGGTTCCGTTGGGAATGTCACTGCCGATAACTTCTTAACTGTGCAGGATTCCACTCTCACCAGCCAGGTGCGGCATTCGGGGGGACCCGACTTGGATCTTACTGACGAAGATTCCGTAGTGTCAATCCTCCTGTGGGCCTGCGACTACGGCCATTCAAGTACGCCTGCCAGTTTTTCTCAACTGGTCTTCTGTGTTGACGCCTTTTTTTTTTCAGGCTTGCAATGACGATGATACCTGTCTATGCAGAAACGATACCGTCACAGCCATCACCGCTTGCCAGCAGTGCTACTTCACGAACATCATCAATGACAATCGCCAGATGCCTGATCCTAGGGCAGGATCCACCCCCGCTCTTGCAGGTTGGTCAATATACTGTGTCTTTCGGATATTTTTTCGTGCTTAATTTCTATACAGCGTACGTTGCGGCTTGTCTGGCTTCCCCCGCGAATGTCACCATTCCAGCCACCGAAGTTGCTCTCACACTCCCTCCTAGTTGGAATGGACCTACTGATGAGCACCTGAACCTCGGCGAGACGATTGTCTATGTCGGAGTTGGTGCTGTAATCAGTATTGGCTCTATCGTTATCCTCTGCACTATGTAGGGACTTGTGCTTCAGTTAGTCGACTCGCGAGCGGTTGCTATGGAAGGTTTCGACGTGTTAGCGTACTTGTTAGAGTTGTGGTTACAGTGTATATACCGTATACAGTACCGTATACAGTACGTGGCGCGCGCGGTCAAAATAAGCGACGCGTCTGACCTTGCTCTCAACATGCCAAGCCTCGCCGCGCGATTATGGGGCACATCGCTCACTCCAGGCCTTAGGACAGCGTCTAGTCCTCGCAGCGCTGTATCTCGGAGAGCGTCTTCGTCTCATGAACGTCGTGCCCGCTCCCCACCTAAGCGATCTTTGGCGACAGCGCGCTCCTTGGAAGATGAAGCATTCCGAGACGTGTTCTCGCAGTCACACGGATACATTCCTCATACTGTCTATGAATCTCTCAAAGCAGCATCGCCACTTCGTTCGCCCCCGCCCGGCCTTCCATCTCCTCGTTTCGATTGGCGACCTAGGGCGACTTCGCGTGCTGCTGCCAGAAGCGGTGGCCTCCAGCCGTCGCGCGACGGGACAGGCTCACGGACGTACCTCAAGCGCGTGATGCCGCAACACCTTGAGATACAGCCCGGGGAGCGTTTTCACCATGAGGTGAATGCATACGAGGATAGGTGAGCTTTTTTATTATGTCCTGAGGTCAGGTCACTAGACCCTATCCAGGTTCTTGCCCCTGTTGGAGCTCGAACAAGCTGAAGAGGAGAAGGAAATGCGCGAAAGACTCGCAAAATGGCCCCTCAGGAGATTGTGCGATGAGGGCTACTGCATCACTGGGATGTCGGCGTTTTGGTTAGATTCAAAGTATGGCCACGTCGCCTCTTTTGCGTTGGGTCCTGGAGTCGCACTCCCAGACAACAAGTTCGAGTGGGTAATTTGGGGTGGCGTTCTAACAATATTTTTGCTGAATGTTCTTTTCCAGAGGTGGCACATCTGTCCTTGTCACACGTGTGGACCCACTCCAAGAGAAGCCCATGCACGGTCGAGTGCTATCGCAAACCTCCACACAATTGCGAATATCCTTTCAAAAACTGTTCGCCCTCGACGGTCAGCAATGGAGGTACGCCACATCTTTGTTTACGCGAAATGCTGATCGCGATCACCAAGGTTGGATCTTGGCCAGTCGCGTGTCGTCTACGAGCGCATGTGCCATGCGATCGCGCAGCTACATCAAGACCCGCATGCTCTCCAAGAAGACAATTCGAATCCCGAGAGCGAGCTCGTCCTCCTGGGAACCCACTTGCGCGATGTCATCCTTCGTTCATTTTCGCCGTCAGATGACACCCATAAACCGAAGCCATTCCAGGCCGCAGATGATGCTTCGTATGCAGCCCACGACGCGTTGGATCACTCATGGAAGATTGGGGGCGAGCATGGGGGCATATTCAAAGACGATATGCGGATCCAAAGTTGGGCAAAGAGATATTCGCGTGTCAACCCAATCCGGGTAGAGGGTGACCCAGATCTGCGAGGGCTGAATGCGACCCAGATAAGGGCGGTTGCCATGATGGTTGGTGAGCGAATCAGCCTCATTCATGGGGTAAGTGCTATTTCTTTACTTTTCCTTTTTTTGACTGCACGCTGGTGTTAGCCTCCTGGAACAGGAAAGAGCAAAACGATAATAGAGGCCGTGCGGCTATTGAAGGTATGCGTGTGTGTGTGTGTGTATGCAGATGCATCTTATTTACATGCGTGACGGGATATAGGCTGAGTTTCAGGTGTCAATGCCTATCCTTGTTTGCACGTACACGAATATGGCACTTGACCATGTCGTCGAAGGCCTCGTCGCATGCGGCCTGAAGCCTCTGCGCGTGGGAATTGACGGCAAGGTTCAGCCAGCTCTCAGAGTATATTCATTGGAGGCCTATCTCGACAGGCATCCTCGACGGAGTGAGCTGGAGCGTCTTGTCCGCGACGAAACGCAATTGGAGGAGAAATTGCGAACATTGGAGAGAAATATCGATGAAGCCCGGACACAACACAAATCTAGTCGTCAAGCCAACTTACGGACCATCTTGGCGAATGTCGACCGTCAGTTTGGGGTAGTCAGAGCAAAGCTGTACAGGCTGCGCCAGGTCATGATTACTGACGTCCTAAAGCAGGCGGACGTAGTGGGTTAGCGCATTTGATCTCCGTTCCCATCTTTGTTGACGGATCCCGTGTTCTAGATCTGCACGACTTGCATTGGCGCCGCATCGTCAGAACTGAGGAACATTGACTTCCCGGTTGTCTTCCTCGACGAAGCATCTATGGCCACGGAACCTGCGTCGCTGATCCCGTTGATGAAAGGCGTACGTTGACGACATCCTCGACCAACGCGTGGCCCACTCACGAGTCTCCTGACATAGTCGCAACATGTGGTTCTGATCGGCGACCACAAGCAGTTGCCACCCGTGATCAGAAGTCGCGAGGCCCAGATCCGGGGACTCAACATTGGCCTCTTCGAACGTCTCACAGAGGAAGGCGGTATGTCTGGTTCAAAAAGCGCACCAACGATTTATGGGGTTCTAACGCGGCGTCTGTCAGTGATACAGTCCATCATGCTTGACATGCAATATCGGATGCACCCCGAAATTTCGCGCTTCCCTTCTTCGGAATTCTACGCGCGGTCGCTGAAGGACGGAACTGTCGACTCTGGCGGAAACATACTTGCCCGGCTACGACCTCCGTTATCTGAGCACCTGGTCATCAACGCACTAACCGGTGACAGACCGTCAGTTGTGTTTTTAGACCACGATGGTCTCGAGGCAACAAAAGGTCGAAGTAGGATCAACGTAACGGACGCAGCCATAGTATGCGCCGTCATTGAAGATCTGCTATGCCAGAACGATGTGAGGCTCACCTTTTCTGTTTTCTAAATAATAATAATAATCGCTCGCAGGATCTGCGTGGCGAGGACATTGGGGTCATATCCCCGTACATTGCGCAAATTTCGCTGCTAAATTATCTGCTCAACGCCGATCCAGATCGCAGAGAGCACTTTCGTGGAATTTTAGGAGCGAAGCGTGCGGAAGAACTCGCACAGATCGAAGTCAAAACTGTAAACGGGTTCGAAGGCCGTCAGAAAGATATTGTGCTGTTCTCAACGGTGCGGAACAACGCTGCTGGTTCTCTGGGCTTCCTCGCCGACCGGCGACGGCTTAACGTGGGACTCACGCGAGCAAGGCGGGGGTTGTTCGTGATTGGAGGACTGGCGACATTACGGGCTGGTTCTGGGGTTCGTGGAGCCGCAGCATGGAAGCATTATGCAGACTTTCTAGCCGGCGCACGACTGGTACGACCGCTAAAAGGGGACATGCTGAGAGAGGTGTTGGACAGGTCTGGTTGGGGTATCAGAGAGTCTACGTAAAGACTGATTGATTCTATACCGTACACACACATTATTTTTTAAAAGTAACGCCCTTCTTATTAAAGTGCTATCACACTCGCATGAGATCAAATTACGATAAGTAACCAGGAGGTCTCATTAACTGGTGATGCACAATTACTGGTGTCCTTGGCAACTTGAATGTGAGAAAATGAAGGCACTGCGGACACGGAAGCGACACGGAAGTCAAACGCCTTGGCCACCGGCACTTTCCGACGAGAGTCGACGCGTGAAAAGATTGTGAAGTGCCGTCACAGTAACAGTGCTCTTCGATCGTCGGTTGGTGAGGGATGTCAACGTGATCGCATGATCACCGCACGCCGCGGAAAACATTTGCGGCGCCGTATCGAGCGCCTCGAACGGATGCAATACCGTATGCCGAATCTGAAGCGCTGAAGTGAGAACGGAGAGGATGGAGGCAAGGGGAATGAATCTCGGCGAACCAGATCTGGCGATATTGACATACTCAATCTGGGCAAAGATCTGGGAGAGATCTTCGACTGAACTCGCTCCGGTGTCAAACTATTTCCGCGTCGACATTGTTGAAGATTCTTCTTCCTCGTGTTCCCATTCCTTAAACGCGGCGCTCAAACGACGGTTCTCCAGGCATGGCGATTGGATAGACTTGCTACGGGCGTTTATTCCATTTGGATGGATGGATATCCCCGCCGTTCTAATGCTGCCTACCTACTGTGTTTCGATTTTTGTCCCTGACCTGTCACTCCCTCATCTAACGAACCAAAGCTCTCCTACGACGATCCCTATCCCCCCACTCTTTCCTTCTCACGCTCCTTATCATTCCCGACCTATATCATGACACTCTTGCCGTTGGATCATCGTTCGCCTTCCCCAACGATCATGTCATCCAAGTCTTCCTGTACGTTTGGCCACCCATTTTGCACTCCATTCAATCCTGTAGATTCAACGGGGGACACCTGCGGTCTATCCCTTGATACTATATTTCGCAAAAGTCATTCCCGTGTTTTAAGAGTGAGTCCCCCCCCCCTCCACATATCCTCGCGCTCTTACACGCGACAGTTTTTTAATTTGCCACCGCTCCCCTCGGTTTTCCTGTATAACCTTTTCCTCAACACCGCGCAGGAAGCCAATCACGTATGTAACTTTCCTGCTAGGACGGGCACTGCGCTCAAGTTGCCGTGGCTGTTTTAGCCTGTTCCCATTCCCAAATCCCTCTGGACACGTCGAACCGAATATACAGGCGCCAGTTTTTGTGACGGCGTTTGGGCGGTCTTCGGCACCCATGATGAGGTGCGTTGCGTTTGGTTGTGCACAGCCACAATCTCGTAAATCGAAATTGGGTGGTGATGTATCCCCCGCCGCACCGCGGGGTTCCCTATGGCTGCGATGCAACGCACGGTTATTCGTCTTCCTAGACATCAAGTTGATTTTTGTGATGTTTCAATAATTTTTTTTTTTCCAATCTCATATTTATAAATACAAGGGAGTCCTGAGCTGATTCTCCTCTTTTTGCAGGCCAGTTCCGCTCTCGCAACCTTCAGAGACTCTATCTCAGTTTCGCCTGCCCTGGAGTCTGACCTGGAGCCGTTGCAAAGCCTGCGGAGGCTCCAGTTCCGTGGCGTAATTTGGTTTATATCACTCTTCGTGTTACCCCGTCGCTTACATTACTTCCAGGCAGGTCCCCTTCCGTCCACCTCCATGGAGTCGCCAATAGCGGCCAATGGTCCCCATTCGATTCGAGGCAACGTCTTTGCCATCTCAACAGGGTCACTTTTTCCACCTCACTCCATGTCGTCGCCCCGCTCCCACCTAAGCAGCTCTGGTTTCACCTTATCGAGCAATCCACCTAATCCCCGTACTGTATTTCGTATGGGTGACTGGATGTAAGCTAGTCCCAACCCCATGCTTTGTTTTATTGTCTTGTCTGACATGATCTGGCACCCAATTCTAGGTGTCCATCCAACAGTTGCGCTGCCCACAATTTCGGGTAAGCTCAGATCATGTTCCGCTTCCCCCTATCTGGGTTTCAAACCCGACTCCCCCTATTTCCATTTCTAACTGAATTGTCCAGACGCAACTTTTCCTGCATCGGTTGCGGCTGCCCACGTCCTTCTACAACACACGCAAAGTCTTGTTATCCGCCTGTTATCAACTCACCACAGGTCCCATCTCCTCGCTTCGTAGCGGCTCTTGAGCCCCAAATGCCTATATCACCGCCCCAGAGGATTCCTCACATTCTCACACCATCTGGTCGCGCATTCAGCGTCGGTGGGAGGGTGCAGGATGTGTCCACAGATCCACTATCACCGTGCATTATCTTCTGGCCTGACAACGAGCCTTTCCCCGAACAAAGTCAGATACGCCCCAGCCACATTGTTGGGATTCCTGTATGTGTAGCCTTTATAGTGTCACTGCTCGTCTTAACTCCGTGGCGGTCACTCAGCATCCTCCTATTCTGAATACTGGTAACAGAGGTCCGATAGAACATCAACCAGGTGATTGGGTATGCCATACATGCAACTACCTCAACTGGCGCAGACGGAAGGTCTGCCAGACTTGTTACCCCTGTGAGTGTTGCTAGATGGTTTCCATTACTCTGCTAAATACATCATCACCCCAGATGCTGAGGGCAACGGGGACTCCATTCCTGCAGCAGTTCAGGCGGACCGTATCAAGCGACTTCGGGAAGCTCTTGCCGTGACACTTCCTCCCTCGCTCTCCAACCTTCCGACTGCTTCGCTCGATGTACTCCCTCAGTCACCAGTTGCACACATGCAACGTTCACACTGTCGCTACATGGACCCACGCGGGCATCGCACGATGTGTTCCTCACCCGTGAAGAGTCGCAATCAGATTCGGTCGAGTGTGGATCTTGGTTTTCACTCCAAGGACACGATTTATCAGACATCGACCGCCCCCGCCTCCTTGTCGTATTCAGAACCTCCTTCACTTTTCCCCCTCGACAATGAACCTGGTCCTTTTCTTCCATCCTGCCTCCAGGATATCGTGCAGTCGCCGTCACTATCACCTACGTCAACAGTCTCTGCTGACTTGTCCGTGGACGAATACGTTGCGACTCCCGCCTCTGCTTATTCGACGATTAGTGCGAAGCATTACCCAAACAACGAACACCCATTGCACGTACGCCGAACAACATCTTCTGTCAGTCTGGGTATAAACAATATCTGGCAATTCGACGGAGAAGAATGCAAGGCACTTTCCGGTTCATTGACATCTCCGAACGAAGTGCCTCGTGTATAAGGGCTCCTGTTACAAGTCGCAGAACGAGGCATTGGGGTGTTTGATTGGACATTTCTGCGGATTCCTCGGATTTCGCTTGACTCGCTTGCCTGGGCGACGCGTCGTCGCCAATACATTGCTTTATTTTTTTTGGAAGATTCGAAGGATGGATTTGTAAAGGTCGTGCTTGTGCTCTTTTTGATGCCTCAGTTAACATTACGGAACAATGTACTCACTCCCTGCCTCTTAGATCGCATTCTGTATCTAGAAAGCGAGTTTTCTGATGAGTGATCTACGCTGACTGTGCCAAGCACCAAAGCATCTATTAACTCAGGCGTGAGTTCGCAGTCTGAGCACTCCGCTATGAATACGCAGTAGAAATATTCTCGGATATCAAATATATCCATTGGGTCCAGACCTCGGTCCAGGCTTTGATGAAAGGATTTCTTCTCTATTAGGCATTCGTACTGTATAAGGTTAAGCTTTGACCATCATGGTTTAGTTTTGCTCACTACCTGCCCTCATCAAAGACGAACGACGGCAAATTGGACGATTGGGACGAACTTGCTGATCACGGCTGTCGTGTTCTCTCCAGTAGCTTTATACCGTTGCACTTTGGGGTGCAGACCCGGACATGTTGCGGCGTCGCCGGACTGAAACAGGTTACAGGTGGACCACTTTTCCACACCCTTTGTGATGAGACACTGGAGATCAATCCCATTGCATCCCCTATCTAAATATGTATCGTAGGCTGCACCGCTTCCCAGTTCACAGAACTTCGATGTCATTCATGCGCCTATTGATACCATCGTTCGCGCAAGCGCTTCCTTCGTACCATTGGCCGCGTGATCATAATCGCCGCGGCCAGTCCACAGATGGTGAAGACAAGCTGAACCTTGTTGAAAGTCTCGCTCAACACGTCGAATGTACCGGACGGCGCGACACGCGTCCCGAAAAGGTCGAGCCCATAAGCAAAGACGAGTGAGGTAGATTCAAGCAAGGCTGGCGCAGTTAATATGTGTCTTATGTTCGCAACCTGCCAGACGAAAAAAAAAAGTGGGTCCAAGTGGGTGGGAAGCTGGAGAGGACGAATAACGCACGTGATAGTTGTGCGAAAGGACACGATGCGCATCGTCTGGAAGCAACGGATCATATTGGACGAGCCATTCTTCCTGCTCCTCTGTAGTTGGCTTGTCCTTCGTCCGGCGCGGATTTAAAAGCAATCGAGGGAGCGACTGGATCTGACCATTTTCATTCGCCACTGAGCGTGCCAACTTGAGTTACGTTGGGCCACAGCAAGCTGCTGGGTAAACACACCTATTATGTCCTTCATCGAGATACCATACTTGGTGGACGTTGTGGAAATCGACGTAATTGCGTGGGGAAAGATATAAGACTGTTCGATGGCAGTGACCGCCAGCGTATTGTTTGAATAGGACGATAGTTCCGAACTGGGCTCCGATCAGCCGTATGCCGAGACACTTAATGCACGGACGTACCTCCTCGTCTTGTCGTCTGACTTGGACCCTTCATACAGTTCAACGCTTACCAGCCTCCGGCCTTTCGTCTGCCCGACCCACTGATACTGCTCCTCCCAGTACACGTACACCAACCAGTTCTCTACGAACGTTGCGTGCAGATCACATCCTTTCCCCCCTTGTCTAGCGGCAATGCTCACGTGATACAAGATGCTCCCTTTTGCAGCATCCACCACATACACGCCGCACATATTGGGTGACGCAGTAGTCACGGCAAAGAGATGTGGGTTAAGATATTTGTAGAGAGTAGTGCGGTTTCCGAGTACTTTTCCAAGTGAGGCAACAGGGCCAGACGGACGAGAGATGACAGAAATGATTTCTTCTCCGGCGGGCAAAGAGGATACCCACGTCGCAAAGGCCGTGGGTCTTCCAATTTCAGCGTCGCTGAACTGGTGGCCCGTCAGTTGAGGGTATCCAGGTAGACCAGTACGTAAAACGACGTTCAATTTTCCAAGAACCTTTGTAAGCGCCTTCTCGTTCGTTGGGGTCTCAGGATAGACATATACCTACGTCGGGGGGTGAGCACAACAGGTGCGGGTTCGGGAGATTGATACGAACTTGGAGGAACTCATCAAGCAAAATGACAGCCTTGCTATTTCCAGGTAGTTGGTAGGTGTCCAATAAGGGTCCAGAGATGAGATCAACGCCTTGGAGTACCGTACCAGCCGGCGACTTTCCCAAAGCATCTTCGCCAGTGAGAGCGTTGACGTGGAAAAGTACTGTATCGACAAGTCCCTGAAACACTAATTAACCATCTATGCGCCGAAATTAGGACGAAAAGGTGCACGTTGTTCGCCCGTCGCTGTGTAACCAACACAGCCTCGGGGAAACCCCCATCGGCGATCGTCCGTACGACGAACAGCTTGATCGGGATGATTTGGCCGCCGATTTGTGCCGCCCAGCCAAGACCGAGTACACGGCTCCAAAGAACGGCGCCACTGGTCGAGTCGAGCCCATAAATTTTGCCTAGGTCATTCGCAGTGACGATAACCTGACGGAAACCAAACGCGTCACGCGTGAGCGGGTCAAGAGCGAGCTCTTTCTCGGAGTTTGGGGGAGCACGCTTGTGGGTAGACACGTGGGGACCAGTCACAAATCTTTTGACAAAGTTGAGCATGTAGAGGTGTAACCCCTGACAGTCGCATAGGATGAATTCAATCCAATTGAGCCCAACGTGAAGTTGCCGAAAACGTACCTTCGCGTCAGTGAGTTGCCGTTTCACGCGCTCGACGAATGTGTTATGCTCGTCGACGGCGTGTGCTGCCATGGACTTCTGCTCTGGCAGCTCGACCATCTCAGCGACCTGAAGCCTGGAGAGACCTTCTTCGCGCGTCCACTGTAAAATATTGCCTCTCCAAAGTTGGACAGCGCCAGTTGAAGTTGTCACAGCAAGGTAAGGAAGTAAATCGACCTCTTTCACATAGGCCGTATGTAACGCCACCTGGAAAAGTGAGTTGAGCGGCCGCAATAGATAGACAATGGATGGCGATCTACGTGACTGATGATTCCGTGTGATTCGGTGTCAAAGTTGAACGTGAATCCAGAAACGAGACCCTTTCCTCCAGCGAGGTGAGGAGCATACACGTGTGCTGAAGCTTTCTGCAAACGGATAGACCCTTGAGTGAGCTAAGAGTTAATGGGCCGACAGTCTGACTTGCCCCTGAAACGAACGACCAGAACACGCGCCCAATATAAAGGAGGCCGTCTCGGTCAAGCCCACCAACGTAAAGCGAATCCGCATGTCGACCAGATTTTGCCTAAAGTCCATGGTATCAACGGCGCAGGAGATGAACCCCAGATACGGGTGCTCACCGAATCCGTAAACTCCCAAATGACGTTCAACTTATCTGCATTGAGCTTAAGTATGCGACCGGTACCGTCAGCCGTCAAGGCAACAACATAACCCTTGCTTTGCAAACCAATGTCGACTATCCTTGTATATGCGGAACCCGTTGCAGAAATAGGTTTGTCCATTAGTTCAGGGACGAGCGCAATGGAGCGGAATGTGCCAGGCTCGAGCCAGACAACGCGAGGAATGAGAGTTGCGGTATCAGAAGAGAGGGCAAGTACGTCGGATGGCTCCACCGCAACACTCAGAGGAATGGTCGTGGAGGCAACCAGCTCTCCGGTGGATGCAGATAGAGAGGATACATGAAGGGTCAAGGTCTTTGTAAAACCGATAACATAGACAGTAGATGGCGTGGTTGCCAATTTTGCGTAGACGACAGAGGCCCTGAAGGAACGTTTAGGCCTTCAAACGCATGAAGGAGTTAGACATTCTCACGACTTGTCAGGGGACTCCCAAGCCCAATGCACAGTACCATCTGCTCCGATACGCCGGACGGTACGGCCATTGGTCAAGGCGAAAATATCGATGGATTCTGGAATGAAGGCTATTGCTGCCCCAAAGCCAAAGTCGCTGGGGTCAAGATGGTCTGTATGGGGTGCATGCAAACGCCTTTCTAGGATGAGCTGTCCCGTCAAACAGTCTAACGTCCTTAGTGTTGAGCCACCAGGTCCGGATAAAGACACAACGACTAGACGAGAATGAGCTAGCGCAGACGCACAAAAAAAACATGACATACTATCCCGATGCTGTTGATATTGTATAATGTGATCCGTGGGGGTGAAAATGAATCGCCATGCTGTGCCAGAGTCAGACAATAAAAGTAGCCGTGACGGGGTTGGCATGCACCTAGTTGTCCATCTGCGGCGCGCAATGCAGCGAGTACATTACCGGTCGTTGCAGTGAGTAATAATGCATCCGTTGGTGGTTTTCCGGGAATGGAGTGAAAAGTGGGGGCGGTGTTTTGAGAAGAGGTGAGGGGTAAACCTACGAGAGGATGATGCCAGTCAACAACGCCAACGTCTGATTCGTACAAAGCCAAGACGGTGGAGGCCAAGATGAGGCCAAAGAAATGGAGACAGCGCATCGGTCGTCGGTCGTCGTTGGTTGAGCGAGCGTTAGGGACCTAAATTACATAATCACAGGAGAGGGAATATAAGGGATACACTTTAGGGCGTTCGTTATCCCCATCCCTTTGCTCATTGCTCACGATGTCGACAAACTCATCATCGCCCGCATCAAACACACTTTTACTCCGTCGCCAGCTCACAGAGCTAACCAAGCACCCCGTAGAAGGCTTTTCTGCTGGTTCGTACCCCAAGATTCTCCCGCAACCCTTCCAACGCTCCCGTCCTGATAGCCATCTTCGCGAAGGACTGGTCGATGATAACAATTTCTATGAATGGGAGGTTATGATAATCGGGTTCGCCTCTCTTCCCCTTTTACATCTCTCCGACCTTCTTCGCTGGCATTGTCCCGATGCTAACATCCGATTGTTCGATCAAAAGCCCCGCGGATACCCTCTAGTGTGTATTCTTATACGCCAGTGATGTTCCGTATCCTGATGTCGATCTCCAGTGAGGGTGGCTTCTTTAAAGCACGATTGTCCTTTCCGCCGGAGTTCCCCCTTTTGCCTCCCAAGATGCGCTTTATCACCCCAATGTGGCATCCGAACAGTGCGCCTTTGTTTCATTTTTCTATCTTTTGCCTCGCTTAACTTGGGATCACTGATCAGTTTATTCCGACGGCGGTGTATGCATCTCGATTCTTGTGAGCGTGTCCACTCTTCTGGCGCACAACCCGATATAACTGACCACACTTCAAAGCACGCGCCTGGTGACGACCAGTACGGCTACGAGGATGCCGGGGAACGATGGATGCCCGTGCACACCGTCGAATCCATAGTCAGTCTTGACATGGAGTCTCTTGCTTATCTAACTTCATCCGTTCCTAATCACAGTTACTGAGCGTTATCTCTCTCTTGTCCTCTGAGAAGCCAAATTTGGATAGCCCAGCGAATGTCGATGCCGCAAAGGAGATTCGGACAGACTTTGCTGGTACGCATCGGTCTTTATCCCCCTTCGCCCTTCACGCCTGACATGGTTGTACCAGCGTACAAGAAAAAGGTCCGTCGCCTTGTTCGCCGAAGCGCCGAGGAGGCTTTCGATTAGTCGGTCGTTCTCGCACCTGCACAATCTCCACTCCTAGTAATTTTCCGGGCACATATATTTCGCTGACGTCGCTTTTGTATAATCCATTCATCCGTTTTCTTTCCCCTTCCTGATATCCGACTACTGTACCATTGCAATAGACCCTACAGGGGGTACTGATACAGGAGAGACGTAAGGGAAGGCGTTACTGTAAGCGGGAATATTGGTCATAGCGACCTTTCTCTTCTATCAACGTCATCGACGTACAGCAACATAAGTACACCACACCAAAGCGCTCATTCAAGCAATGGAAAAAGTCTGTGCGGTGCAAAACCTGATATATATTGTACACCCACGGCAGCGAGCCAGGGAATCGTACAGTCATGGACAAATAAAGAACAGTCAAAGAAATAAAAGTTGTAAAGCGGGAAAAGGGGGCGAAGGCCAGTGGAACAGGGATGGAGATATCCAGCGTGAGCAGAAAACGGGCAGGACACAGATAGGCACCACTCATGAAACCTGCTTCATTGTACGAAAACGCAGAAGCGACGCAAGTCCGGACAGCGCGCAAGTTTTCTTCAAAAACTCGTGCTATGAGGAGATTGACCGTCACGTCAGTACATTCACAAGATCACAGTTGGAACGCACCTCGAGTAACTCGCTTGCGGTTGCACGGCTCTTCACATCCACACACAGGCACACGCTCAAAAACGCCTTGAGCTCACGCGAAAGCGCCTCGGGCTTCTTCAACGTTGGTGTCCCATTGGTTGCGATCAAGTAGAGTGCCTTGAGCGGCTCCTCGTCAAGATACGGTGGCTCCTGCTCAATCATTTCGATCGCCATGATTCCGAGGGACCAGATGTCCACCTTGGCGCCGTACTCTTTCTGCTTCACGACCTCAGGTGCCATCCAATAAGGCGTGCCCACCATCGTTGCGCGCTTCGACTTTTGGTCAGTCAACTTGGCACAGAATCCGAAGTCGGCTTAAAAGGAATGTTAGATAATCCAGAGAACGTATCGAGCAGAGGCCTACTAATTTTGACCCGCCCCGAAGCGTCGAGGAGTACGTTATCGGATTTGATGTCGCGGTGGATGATGTGCTGGCTATGTAAATGCCCAAGGCCCTTGCATGTCTGCAAGCCTGTTAGTGCGTTTGCATGTGGCCTAGGAACTACGGTAGCTACCTCGTTTGAAATGCAAGCGATCTGATCTTCCTCCAGTGTGTTGTTTTCGATGATATCGGTCAGCGCACCACCTTCCATAAACTCCATGACCACCCAAAGCTCGTTCCCGCGAACAAGATACGAGTTTAGGAAGTTGACGATATTTGGATGGCGGCTTTCCTTCATCACCATTATTTCATTTACAATAAGCTCCTTCCGCGGTTGTGTCGTGAGGTCCATCTCCTTGATCGCAACCTTCTTCCCTGTCGCAAGTGTCTTGGCGACGTACACATGCCCAGAGGCACTAACAACGACGTTTTGAAAACCCAGAATGCGAAATAAAAGATAACGCGTACCCTTGACCAATCTTCTTGATCTTGCTATACAGTAGCTTTGGGTCTGCTGAGTCCACCACGCTGCGCATCTTGTCCATGACCTGCGCCTCTGTCATCGTGCTAATCCGCTTCTCAATTTCCTTTGGCTTGGGTTTCTCGAGTGCTGCTGCGGCAGCAGCCACGCCCCCTTTGGCAGCAGCCTTACTGTCATCGCCATCAACGACAGCGGTAATACCACCGGGTTGAGGCAGCTTTTTGGTGGTCTGTAACGGCTTAACGAGCGGTGGGCTAACGGGCATGCTGGCAGCGCCGGGTGCGACATTGGAAGTGCTTGCCGGTGCGGACTTGGCGGTGGCAAGCGCAGCCTGTTGATCCTTCTCCGGCTGCTGCTCGCGCTCGTTCTCTGTATGTTCTTTCTCTCGGTCGTGCTCCCGCTGAGCCCGTTGGCGTTGTTGCTCGCGCTCGCGCTCCCTGTCACGTTCACGTTCATGAGAACGTTCGCGATCGTGGTCTTCGGGACGTGACGCCTGTAGTGAGTCTTTGCGGGCAGGTATGGCCGTATCACTTGGGCCCTGCGCTTTTGCGCGTTGCCTCAGGTCCGCGGGGTCCGGCTTTGGCGCGGACGGTGCGGGCCGAGTGCCAGTGAGGAGTGGCCGTGGGGGTGCAGCGCGGGAGGCCGAGATACCAGGAAGCGCAGGTCTCTGAGCCCCACTTGACTGGGATACCCCGATTGTCTGAGGATATGTACCATTGACGTAGTCTGCAGCGCGCTGGGCGCCCAACGCGAGATTCGTGCTAGCTGAGTCCGAGCCAGAGGCTGCCGGTGCGGAATCTTGTCGGAGGAGTAAAGGCCGAGGTGATTCCGCAAGCGATGGCAGCTTTCCGAGGCCGCCGAGGCCTGTACCAGCACCGAACCGGGCTAACGGAGTGTGTTAGAATGGGGAAAGGTGGGGTAGAACCAGGATAAGCGCACGTGTGTTCGTAGCGGTCGATATCCGCGTGGCTGGTGATAAACCCATCTCTTCCATCTCCCGCTTTTGATGGTCTGTATAAAACTCCAACACATCCAGCACAGCCTGGGGGTTTCGCTGATAGTCCTCGCGAGTTATCGCAGACTGAGTAAGCAACTTGCTCCACTGTTCGGGCATGCCCTACACGCCCTCGTAAGCCAAAAAAACAAACAAAGGGGGTGGGGGAACGACGCACAGTAAATGCACCGGAGACAGGGTCAAATCCAACGTGTACTTTGTGGACAAAATTAGTTGGGTTGCTCACACCACTAAGGGGACTTCGAGAATAGATGTCGTCCTGCCATCCGTATAAATCTTCATCCCCCTTCAATGAGAGGTAGTACCGTTTTTCTTTCGTCTCGAGGAGTAGGCAGTAGGGTTTCAGATCTGTACGCTCGATATTTGCCAGGTCACGTAGTTGGATGATACTTTGAGGTGCTGCTGCCTAGTTACCGAAGACATAAATAAGTCAAGTTCCGAAATGAGATTCGTGCAGGTGAACGATGGAAGCACGAATATGCCCCGAGGATCGGAGACCGTAACACAGAAACCGAAGAATCAAACGTTGGCAACGGCTTCGAAAGATGCCGATGCAAAAAGATGAAGACCGAACAGGTTGGGGCGAGAACTCACCTCGTTCTTATGCACAGAAAGAGTCTGCTCCTTGAGCACCAACCACTTCTCTCTCCAGATCCAACTAGCAAATGCATCTTCTTTGAAGCCTGCGGGACCCTGACGAATAACGCCAGACATGCCTGCACCGTCCGAGCTGCGCTTCGGAAATCCGCCGATGTTTGGAGTACCGCCAATGCCCGAGTACGATGTGGCATAAGAGGATTTTGAGGGAGGGGTGAGAGTCACAGACGAGCTGCTGGAGAAAACAGTAGAGGAAGAACTTATGGAGACTTGACGGACGGGAATTTGGGGAGCAGGGCGAGAGGGAGTGAGGGAGGTCGCAGTGACCTGATTGAACGCCATGAGGGCGGACGGTGTGTCCGCTTGTGGTTTGTGCCAACGATGAGTATTACTCTAAGGGGACGCGCGAAGATAATGGATTGGATGTGTGAAAAAATCACCGCGGGGGGAAATGACAATGGTGGTAAAAGTAAAAGCTCGAGTAGTTATGGCTACACGCGTTCTACTACTTTACTGGTGATCTCTCTCAAACAGGAAAATACCATCTACTTGTTCTTCGTGTGCCTACGAGTGGGATGATGTTAGAGACAGCTATTCGACAAGGCAAGAGCAACGACGCACTTGTACACGAAACGCTTTTTCGTATGCGAAAACTCCCCCAATTTATGCCCAACCATATCTTGGGTAATTGTCACAGGCAAATAGTCCTTTCCATTATGCACGAGAAAACGGATCCTGCACAGCATCCATGTGTATAGAAACAATAACGGAGATGAACACATACCCAACGAAATGGGGCAGGATAGTGCACGAACGCACGTCCGTTTTTATGGGGGTGTTGTTGGTGAGGGCTTCCCGGAGATTAGGGAAGGAAACAAAGAATGGCCCTGCGTAACGTTTAGTTGAATTCATCTCGCCATTGCACGACTAACCTTTCCATGCAGGTCTTCCTGAGCGTAGGATGATTGAAGGGTACATTTGTCGTCCAAACCGCCGCTCGCTGTTGGAAGTCTGCGATTCGTCAACCGCTGCCAGCGAATAATCCGAGCTGCGACGGCAGTCTCCGATAAAATGGTCATACTGCACTTTAAAAGATTCATCCGGTCAAGATATTCGCGGGTACCCCTTCGCCTCGAGTCCTCCTGCGCAACAGTAACTTAGTGATGAGCTCGTTCAGAAACCACCGCGTCGTGATTGCTTCCCTCTTCCTTCCAAATACGGCCATCCTTGGAGAGTCGCACCCCCCCACCCCAGATGAACGGACAGCCCTGCACTCGCCGTTACCATTGCCGTTACCAGCTGCCTTTCCTGGCCATGCTAAAGAGGGATTCAAGCGATCTTTACCCCCATCAAGAGCTCGCACGCCTGCCCCAATTCCCAGCATTGTAGAAGATCTAAAAGACAAGGCAAGTCTTGCTACTAGTCTGTCGCCAAACCTGACCGTTACCCCTCCATGCTATGACGGAACTTCCGGTCCGACTTGGGCTCCAGTCTCGTACCGGCTCGCCCGCGGTAACCCCTGGTGTGGAGCACATTAGTCCGTTGTTCGCGACTCTGACAAAACTTACGCCATCGGGACACGGTGATACGAAAGCCAAGCCCTTTGCATACAACGGTTCTTGTGATCCCTCGACCTCACCCGCTCCGATACGTCAACGTTCGATTGACGACCATCATGCCCACATCCCGCTTCGCTCTCAGCGTAAGAACACTCGCTCCATCGCACGTCGTCCCCTCTCCGACTCCCCCGTTGGTCGCCAATACCACATAGAGCCGAATCCTCATGGTAATGGTGGGCTCACAAACGCAATAAATTCTCTCGAGGGGCGCCTAAAGCGCAAGCGCTGGGTTGGAACCCTCGGCACGAATACAGACTCCTTCAATCCCTCTCTCCGCAGGAACATTGACCATCGCATGATCGAAGAATACGATAGCTCTCCTGTTTGGATCCCAGACGACGAGTTTACTCAATACTACGATAATTTCTGTCACCATGTTCTTTGGCCATGCCTGCATTATGTTGTCCCGGATGCCCCCAAGACGAAGAGCTTTTACGAGAGCTCCAGCTACAAGCAATATGTATCTGTCAATCAACGCTTCGCAGACACGATTATTGCGAATTATCAAGAAGGCGATATCAGTCCGTTTACATTCGGTCTTATTTGTTATGAGCGCTGACATGATAGCCAGTCTGGGTCAATGATTACCACCTGATGCTTGTGCCTCAGCTCGTACGCGCAAAATTGCCCACTGCAACCATCGGATTTTTCTTGCATGTTGCTTTCCCTTCTTCAGAAATTTTCCGTTGTTTGTCGGTTCGCGAGTCGCTGCTTCGCGGAATGCTCTCTGCGGACCTCATCGGGTTCCAAACAGCCAATTATTCGCGCCACTTCCGTCAGACAGTCTCTCGTATCTTGTCCTTGGAAACGCTGCCTAAGGGCATCCAGTTGGATGATCACGTTGTCGATGTTGGTGTGTTTCCCGTCGGTATCGATGTTAGGGCCCTCAAAGAAAAGAGGTGGGCCGTTCATTTCTTTACTCGTTAGGTATGATCGACCCTAATCGGACCACCGAGCAGGCGTGATACGGAGGTCGCACAGTGGGTTCAGACTCTAAAAGAGCGGTACGCTGGTGTAAAACTCGTCGTTGGCCGCGATAAGCTCGACGAAGTACAGGTTCGACCTCATTTTCCCTATCAATAGGGTGTCACTCATCACCTTTTTTAAGGGCGTGCGCCACAAACTGCTCGCATTTGAAGCCTTCCTTGATAAACACCCAGAGTACCACAAGAAGGTTGCCCTCATTCAGGTCGCACTACAGACCTCCGAAGAGAATGAGGCACATGGAGGGGTAGCAGATATCGTCGCACGCATCAACTCGCGTTTCTCCACGCTCACATACCAACCCGTTGTCTTCCTTCATACCGAGGACCTGAGTTTTAGCCAATATCTCGCACTTCTGGCGGTTGCAGACGCTTTCCTCGTTACCAGCATGCGTGAAGGCATGGCATTGCGCACTCACGAATTTGTGATATGTCAGGAGGAACGACATCGACCGTTGATTCTCAGCGAGGTATGTCGAGTATTGGGACTTGAAGAACTCTCGCCTAATATATACCCAGTTCACTGGTTCATATAGCTATAGCGGTTTCCGCTCCTGCATCGCAGTGAATCCCTGGGACACCCGCAATACCGCAAATGCGATACACCAGGCGCTCACTATGGATGACGACGAGGCCTTTTCGCGTTGGGATGTAAGCAAAGTCCATCATCTTCTGCCCTTGCTTACGCCATCGATAGGACTTGCACAATCATGTCGTCACTCAGACAGCTCAAGCATTTGTTACCTCATTCCTCACACGTTGCCTTCGTATGAGTATTGAGCACCAACTGGGGGATGCGTTGGTCGCGTCCCTAGATCTTGCACTTCTACTCCCTCGCTACCGCCACTCGCAACGGCGTCTCCTACTCATCGACTTTGAAGACACCCTTTGGCAGCGTCATCCACGACTGGAACACGAAGGTCAAGGTCAAAATATCCCTCAGGAGGCTATTGAGGCTGTCAAACGCTTGTCTGAGGAGAGCAAGAATGAGGTATGGCTGTTGAGTGGGCTCCCAGTCAAGGCGCTCGATGAGGTTGCGAAGGAAGTTCCCAGAATTGGGTTTGTGTAAGTGATTATTCCTTGGGGCACTGATGAGTTGAACGGTGTTTGTCGATTAGGTCAGAGAACGGTTGCTTTGTAAAACCCATTCCCGGAAAAAGCGGCGAGTCAACTTGGATCACGATGGTGGCTAACTTCAATTTAACATGGAAAAATGCGTGCATTGAGATTCTTAATTATGTGCGCCCATGGTTTAGAAGGGTTGAGTACGAGCTGACTTGAAGCAATATCTCCTGCATAGTTCACGGAGCGTACACCCGGCTCTTTTGTGGAAGAACGAGAGGCCAGTATTGTGTGGCGCTACTTCAGCGGTGACGAAGCGGTGGACACAGGCGATCGTGCGTGGGCGCGTCGTCAGGCTGCAGAGGCGCAGAACCACATCTTTGACAGGTTCGTCGTGTGACTTCCCCTCTGTTCTAGACTGAACATGTACATAGTCTTGGCGAGCGCTATGGTCTACGTATCATTCCTGGAGAGAATGCGTTCCTCATTCTTCCCAACTATATATCGCGGTCAACAGCAGTTGGTGCAATTTTGCATGCTGGTGGTCCCACTTATTCCCCGCGGGCACCTTGGATTCTACCCGAGGAAAGCGAAAGCATCGCACACGCAAAGGACTTTGTACTCGCGATTGGCCGCGACGAAAAGCTTCTGCGGCGACTGGGCGAGTTGGACAACGCCGAAACGTGCTCAACGGGAACTGGAGGTACGGATGCCCGGTGGAGGCTTTCGCGCGAAGAAGTTTTAGGTGTCCTTGGGCAACTTGTGGCCACTGAGGGTGGCGGCTCTGCTCGCACTTGATTGGTTGTTTTTCAAGAGATAAGGTGTATTATGAGTTACTAGCATTGCGGGAGGGCCATTCGTGCCCTCTAAGCATGCCGATGTTTGGATGCTAGACATTACAAAGCAAGTTACAAAGGTTAGAAATATAGATGGTCATGAAACCACTTATAGGACGCAAGCTCAACGCAAAGCCACATAAACTTCAATGGGGTGATACAACACAGATTGCGATGAGCCTCCGACTTGAGTCTGCTGTATGACACATACACTACTATGAAGTCAATGCATCTTAAGGACAGTTAGCTCCATTTTGAGCTGGTTATAGATAATAAATCAAATTAAGGGTCATTCTCACACACAAATGAGGCTAAATTAGCTTGAGAATTGGCATGATATGTTGATAAGTGACCTGAGTGCACTTAGCGACTCGAATCAGACTAGAGCATGGACTCTTAGATTAGATTATGGACAATTAGATTACATCTGTGATTGTACATCTTGTAACGAGACTCGGGCTCGTTTGGCTCGACTTGAGCTTGTTCTGTGGTGCGCCATTCTGCGGTCTTTCGGCGTGACTCTTCTTTAGAGGCATGGAGCGATTCCCAGACAGCAGCTGATCTGGAGAAGCGGTTTCATACTACGGTCTCGTGGCCCAGTGGAAGGGGTGCGTCGTAGAGTAGTTCTTTTGGCATAGTGAAGTACGCTAGGCTTCCTGGAGTAACTCCAAAGGCAAGCCGGTTCTGAGGTATTGTTGATGACTAGACAAGAGTGGAGTATGATTGAAGAAATCGAACCTAAAGTTCGATGTCTACTGCGGC
>QFDV01003993.1:22871-34610 GCA_003315845.1 Lactarius trivialis
AGCATTCTTCTCATGAAAATCCAACACAGATTCCAAACGGAGCAGCTCGCCTTCACTCCTCGCTCGACAGCTACGTCTGCGTCTAGTCGCCGCCGAAGGCTCCGACATCCCGAAAAATTTCAACAACATCGTCGTTTCGATACACGCCATCGCGACGTTCCAGGCCCTGCACGACTACCTACGCCCGCGCGTCTCTGGCTTGATGTTCAGCGGGTCCCGCCTCAGCGGTATGCTCGCCGCACTCGCAGGCGTCACGTCTAGCGGTCTTAAGCCACCGGACCAGCCGGAAGCAAGCACTTCCGGCACTTCTGCAACGGTCGAGCGCAGGCGCAGCCAGAGACTTAGCGCCAAGAGCGCTGCGGCGGCTGCTACGAGCGAGCAGCCGGAACCTGGCCCATCTGACCCCCCACCGGCTTCGCTCGGCTCAAGTGCGGAACCACCAACCTCCGCGGCGGGTGAAGATAGTTTTGGTGATAACGCCGAGTTTACTGCAGATTTCACGGACGACGATGTAGAAGCCGAGGTTGGTTTTCTTTCTTTGGATTCGAAGGAAGTTGAAACTGAGTGTCCGTCCGACTAAGGTGTTTGACGACGAGATGGATCCCGATAACGCATCGACGGAAAAGACGGTTACGCTATCGGTCGCAGATGGTCTGTGGTTTTTTTATTTGTGTTTCCCTGGATTTTTTGAAGGAGTTTACTTACTCAGATGGCTCCAAAGTTGAGGCACAGACTCCCGAAGGTACGAGGGTGGGCACACCATCTGCCGCCGCGCCTGGTGGCAGCTCGAAGGGCTCCGCGTCACGTGGCTGGCCGTCTGGAAAAGGCTCGTACGCGTCCGCGCTCAAGGCCAAGCAGACAGATTGGCACCTCGAATTCTCCATGGACGACCACCCTCTACCGCTAGACTTGACGATCTACGGCGCCATACACCAGCACGAACTTCGCAAGAAAAAAGCGGGGCCTGGCGGCGGATCATCGTCCGCGCTGCCCCCACATTTGTTGTGGCAAGGGGTGTACACCATCAAGTTTAAGAAAGTACCCGGTCCTGCTGGTGGGAGCGGCGAGACTGCGGAGCCGGTCGCGCGCAGCCGCTCGCCGACCCCGTCGTTGTCGTCGCTTCCTGAAGACGCCCCACACGCTAAGATCTTGCGCCTCCTGCGGGTCCTGCATAAGCTGAACGTCGTAGAGGCGGAGCGGCACTATCATCCGAACCGAAGCTTGCCCGAGTCGGCATTCGTGAACAATAAACTGTCGGCCAAGTTGACGCGTCAATTGGAGGAGCCGATGATCGTCGCGAGGTAAAATGAAGACTTTTATATCCAACCGCATCGAATTTTGCTGATGGATGGGTTTACAGTCAATGTCTCCCTGATTGGGCACTCGACCTGCCGCAACATTTCCCGTTCTTATTCCCCTTTGCGACACGATACAACTTTTTGCAATCGACGTCGTTCGGATACGCGCGTCTCATCCTCAAATGGCAGAGCCAGCAGAACCGCTTCCAAGACGGCTCGCGACGCGACGACGGCGTCGGGTTCCTCGGCCGGCTCCAGCGACAGAAGGTGCGGATCTCGCGGAAACACATACTGGAGAGCGCGATGAAGGTCTTCGAGCTGTACGGATCGTCGTCCTCCATACTCGAAGTCGAGTATTTCGAGGAGGTCGGCACGGGCCTCGGTCCCACGCTCGAGTTTTACTCGCTCGTCTCGCGCGAGTTTGCAAGGCGCGATTTGAAGATCTGGCGCGATGACGACGCGCTACGTACCGGCGCGTATGTCTTCCACCCCCGTGGCCTGTTCCCGGCGCCCATCGCTACCGAAGACAGTAATGATGGAGAGCAGAAACGAACGCATATCATTCGCGTCATTGGGCAGTTTGTGGCCAAGGCGATGTTGGACTCGCGCATCATCGACATGTCGTTCAATAAAGTGTTCCTCAAGCTGGCCCTGGGCGAAGATGTCCCGCTTACTATTGACTCGCTGAAGGTGTGTGTGATTGCTTCGAGGTTTGATTGATGCTGATATGGTGAGAAAAAAAGCTTGTTGATGAAGAGCTGGCAAAGTCGCTGGAAAAGTTAAGATCTCTAACGTCGCCGATAAAACCTATCGACAAGGTAGGCACCTCCCCTTTTTTTTCCATTGATTCGTTGTTGAAAGGCGATCGTAGCTGCAGAGGCTTTTGAAGGAGAAAGTCGATGTTGAAGACTTGGCGCTGGACTTTACGATCCCAGGGTACGACATTGAGCTGAGGGTAAGTGTGAATTCTAGCTCTGGTGATAGCCGGAGCTGATTGCCCTTTTACGTTAGCCAAACGGCAGGAATATAACCGTTACCTCGGAGAACGTCGAAGAGTACATCGCAGAAGTTATCGAGGCTATCATCGGGGAGGGCTCCAAATTACAAGCCAAGGCCTTCCGGGAGGGCTTTTCGAAGGTATTCCCGATCACGGACCTGCAGGCTTTCGCGCTGGACGAACTGGTCATGCTCTTCGGTAATGGCGAGGAAGACTGGTCGATCGAAAGTGAGTGAAATTCTCTTAACAAAGCAGACAGTAGTTGAAGTATTTCGTGATGTTAGCGTTGAACGAGGCGATCAAGGCAGACCATGGATTCAACGCCGAGAGCCGAACTATCCGTAATTTGATCGAGACCATGTCAGTTTTCGACGCGCCAACACGCAGGCAGTACCTGCAATTCCTCACCGGAAGCCCAAGGCTCCCCATCGGAGGTCAGTCCCCAGGAGAGTCAGTAGTCACGTGTACGATAACTCATTGCGTATAGGTTTCCGCGGGCTCAACCCGCCATTGACAGTGGTACGCAAGCCGCACGAGGCGCCGCTCAAAGCGGACGATTACCTCCCAAGCGTGATGACGTGCGTCAACTACCTCAAATTGCCAGAATATAGCTCGAAAGAAGTCATGTTGGAGAAATTACAAGTGGCGATGAAGGAAGGAGTCGGAAGCTTCCATTTATCATAAATCATGGATGTCTTTTTTTTGTAGAACTGTTTTTTTTCTTCTTCTTTTTGCTGTGTAGTCCTATAACTAGTCTATTACGAACTCTTGCTTTTTCGTCGTTTGTCAAAGTCAAAGCAAAGAGTCAACGAGCCAATCTAGTCATCGCGGATCATCGCTGAGTCAGCACGTCTCTTTGCTTGAAATCGGTCAGCACACACGCGCCGTTATCGAGACGCTCTTTTCGAACTTCCGCCACCACCATGTCTAAACACCATCCCGGTGCGTGCCCAATTTCGGTATAAAGGTCCAATATCTGACGTACGAAAACCATAGATTTGATCATGTGCAGACGTCAACCAGGAATAGGTGAGCGAGCGTTTCCCCCACACTCAACCTACCAACTGCTGACGCGAAGCCAGCCATCGGCCGTCTCTGTGAGAAATGCGACGGAAAATGGTAAGTTCCCTCCTTTCAACCGGGGAGCGTTGTGCTGAATCCTACTAGCCCCGTTTGCGACTCATACGTCCGCCCAGAAACTCTCGTGAGGATCTGTGACGAATGTAATTTCGGCACGTACGGTGGTCGCTGCATCATCTGCGGATCTCCCGGTGAGTGTGAAAAACTTGGCATATGTTGTTGTTTGACACGCCTCTGTTCTAGGGATATCGGACGCGTATTATTGCGCGGAGTGTACGCGCTTGGAGAAAGACCGTGATGGCTGTCCGAAGATCGTCAACCTTGGCGCTAGTCGAACTGACTTGTTCTATGAACGGCGTCGTCTAGGTGAGCTTCTCCTCCCCCTTTACTGCGTGCGTATCGCTGATACTACCTTGCGCCGTTGCAGGGTTCAAGAAGGGCTAATCTTTTCCTACATTGTATCTCTAGTACATTGGTGGTCTATACTACAGTTTCTTTAGAGCGATGGAGGGACAGCACGAAAACACAACTTTACAAAACGACCAACTTGCGACAAACTTGTTTCAGCAGAAGTACAGCACGACAAAGCGAAAATGAAACTTGTACGAGATCTTTTACTCGTGTTGAGGATAGTAAATGTTCCCGTGCAGCACTGGCGGGACCCTATCTGGGTTTGCGAAAACCTGCTTGAACGCCTGGATATCCACAAGAGCCTTAAGCACGAGGAAAGCGTGAGTGCTGTCGTGGGTCTCGAGCTCTTCACAGTCTGTGCAGAGGTCCCTGGGGCAGAATGCGCAGTGGTACCATTTTCCAACGATCCGCCCCAGGTGCCTGTCGCAGCGCACAGTGCTACCATGTGTAAGGCTATGAAGATAACCTGTTTCGACGTCGATGAATCAATTGCCACTACGCGAGTTAAGTGATGTATGTACCTGCGGGGTCACCTGGTGTATTTCCGGAAGGACTGCTTGGTGCAGGTCCAGCGGGATATCGATACCTACAAAATAAGATGTAGTTGAGTTTCTTCTACTCTCGTAGCCCAAAGATCACGAACAAGATCGGTATGAAAGCGAACTCGGACTCGAGTGGGCCAGGGATGTCCACCAGCCGAGGGAGCTTGATGAAAGTGTGCATTGGGTCATGGACCTTGTACGACTTGACTTCGCAGTCCGAGCACTAAATCCGACGTGCGTGAGTGGCGGCGGTATACGAGTAAAGAAATGATTTCACACACCAAATTGTATGAGCTTGGTTTGGAGGGGCAGTTAAGACATTGGTACCTGACCCCGATGATGAGCTAGTAGAGATGTCAGAATCGACTCAGTATACTAACAGTGGGAAGAACCTCTTTGCAGGCATCGCAAGTCTGGGAGTGGATGAAATCTTCCACTGTATCTGTCCCGGCACCGTCACGGTCACCATATGAAATGGTGTTTAAAGAGTATCTGCGAGAGATTGAAGAGACGCTAGTACTAGCAGCGCGGTCTCGGCTGTCACGCTGTACGGGAGTGGGCTGCGAAATATTCTGTACTTCGTACGTGCCAGTGCTGCGCCGCCGCGGCACTGATATCTGCATCGATATTTAGGCCATGCAAGCGAGCACATTCGAGAATGATAGTCAAACGTTACCTTCAACATGTCATGGGAAGACCTATGCCCGCCATCGGGTGCATCAAGATCACCAGGCAAACCAGCAGTGTTGCAATCCGAGCAAATGTCGATGTCTTCACAAAGATCACAATGGTAACGAGCGCCAATAATGTCTCGCTGACAACTGCACGCCTATCAGGAAAAAAGGCATCCGGTCAATTGAGAAAGGTACGTACTAAGAGCACAGGTAGCCAATGTGCTTTAGAGCTACTCAAAACCAGAGGGAGTGAGCGGAAATAAGCCGCGCGGACGGATGAGGTCGCTGACCTGGTTCATCCGAGTCCGGGTTGTCGTGTGGCGGTAGTATGGTGCTATCCGCTATTTCTGGGTGGCTGCGCGATCGGGAAGTAGGCTTGACCTTCATTTCCAAAAACGGGTGGATCGGGTGGATGTTGTGCACGTCACTGTTTCGACAAACGTCACATTAGAGGAGGGCTCGAGGAAATGTCGGTACCCACCTGTAGCACGCTCGACAAATGGTCATCTCAGGCTCGCAGATTACACATTTGTACTGATCCCCCGGCAGCTCAGATTGACATACGGAGCAATGGCGCGACATCTCATGCTCTGAGGTGTTGGTTTTCAAGCTCACTGGAATACAGGTCACCAACGAACAATCACGCACCGACGTCCTTCCAGTGGTTGTCATACCAAAACTGTTCCACAAATGCGTGGCGCAGTTGGCCTTTCTGCTTCGGTGCGCTACGTCGCGCGATTGCAAGCTCTTGCAGAGTTGGTGTAGTACGAGAGGAATTGTTCATGTTGATGCCACTTGCCGAGGAATGATCGACGCCGACGTTCTCGAAACATGTGGCACAGAGCTCATAGCCGACGCGAGCCGTTGAGGAAGTCGTCGATCCTGAGAATCTTCGGCCAAGGACTGTTCGCGTGGGCGAATTGCCAGTGGATGATTCGCGGTCCTTTCCCTTTCCCTCGGCCGCTGCTGCGATAATCGTAGAACGAGGCGTTGGAGTCTTCTCACCACATGTGGTGCAGACATACTTGATCCCTTCGAGGATACAATGGCACTCGGAACAGCAAGTGACTCCCTGGGATACCACTGGCAGTGGCCGGTCAGGTAGGTTCTGGGAGAAGTGCTTAATCATGGCTTACCACTGAAATGACTCTGCACTCCATATTCTGAATCTCCAGCAGATTCTGAGTATCCGGGACCCGTATAATTATCTCTGCGCTCGGATCTTTCAGGAAGGTTGCCCGGGTCGGGGGGACCCTCGGACAATGATGAACCGCTGAGCGATAACGAACCGCTTAGGGACTCTGCGTCCATCGCGTCGAACATCAATTGAGGAGGAGCTACGCTCTGCACCCACTCCTTCTGCCTAGCAATCACGAATGACGAATTTTCGTGAGAACGCTGCTCCTGGCGTTTGAGGAATTCAAACACGGCGGCCTGTGGGTCATCTCGATGCACACTTCCAGTAGGGTTGTACGAGCGACGTCCGCCAGTACTGCCGTTTATGACACTTTTCCCGGATGCAGCTTCGTCTGTGCTCGACGCGCGAGAGTCGGAGTTGAGAATATGCGACCGGGTCGACTTCCATGGTAGAGAGTTTCGAGTCGATTTTTCCTCGTTCTGAAAGTATGCATCATTAATCAGTCTCTCCGTGGTCCTAATCGACGAGAATGACGGTGAATAACCTTCGAGCTTGGTGCCACAGCGTCACCACCCTGTTGAGGGACAGAAAACTCTCCGAGGGCAAAGGGGACTTCAGCCGAGTCTCCTCTGCCTGACAGCGGAGGACTGGACCTGTCGTATTCGGGAGATATTTTGACTAGCATGGTGACTGAAATTCCATCGGTGGAATGGTATTCGATGGCTTCGTCCAACGCCACATCGTCCTGGATCCAGTTTTTCTCTCCGTCTTCGTCCTCCCACTGAATCTTGAAGGGACGCACGAGATTGAATCTTTCCTTGATCTAAGGAATGTTTTTTCAGTACGAAAGGTACGACAGAGAGGGGAGGACCTTCGCCCTGAGCTCATCGCAGGAGCATTCTTGTGCAGAATAGAAGGTCAGTGTTCGGCGATTGGTATTATAATCGCATTCAATGAGCAGAGGTTTGCCTGTCCGTTCGGACCCAGGTGGTTCCAACGGAGAACCGGGCTCGTTACTCATGTCTGCGCAGAGGAAGGGCGAAAGCGTTGGTTTCCTTGGACCGCAGCGTGCGACACAGCGTGCGACATAGCTTCTCGTTACCTTATTATCTTATCGTCGCGGTGGCGAGTCCATCTTATCAATGATTAGATTAGATCCCCGGTATACTCGGGAGACCACAAAAGCAAAAGAACAACTACAGCGCAAAGCAAGCACAGCGAAAACGCAACCGATACAGTATAATCGTTACTCATTGTCGTGGGTAGTAAATGTTTCCGTGCAACACCGGCGGACTACCAGCTGGGTTCTCTAGATCAGCGAAGTGTCTGTGGGAACGCCGTCCATCAGCATCGACGTGGAATCACAGGAGTGTGGGAAAGCGCACCGGAACGCTTGCATATCGACGGGAGACTTGAACACGAGGAAAATGTGAGTGTTATCGTGAGTGTCGACCTCCTCGCAATCTGCGCAAAGGTCCTTGGCACAGAACGCACAGCGGTACCACTTGCCAACGATACGTCGCATATGCCGGTCGCAGAGAGCAAAGGCATGTGTGAGGTCACGAAGATAAGCTGTTTCGACGCCGATGAGTAACTGCTGCGCCCACGAGCGAGCGAGCAAGGTCACGTTACATACCTGCAGGGTCGCCTGGTAGTTCCGCGGAAGGGCTTCCTGGTGCAGGTCCAGCGGGATCTCGATATCTACGAGGAGAAATAGAGCACTTGAGTTGAGTTCCTAGCCCAAAAAATGTGTCACAAACAAGATTGGTATGATAGAGAATTCAGACTCGAGTGGGCCAGGGATGTCCACCGGCCGAGGGATTTTGAGAAACGTGTGCATCGGGTCATGAACTCTGTACGACTTGGCTTCGCAATCCGAGCACTGGATCAGATGGGTGATAAGAGGCGACGCACGAATAGAATCAAATATTGTCACATACCAAGTTGAATGATGAAGGTTTAGAGGGGCAGTTAAGGCATTGGTACCTGATACCGATGATGGGCTGGAGAGTAGAGCATATGTCAGAATTGTTGTACTGGTACAAAGTCGAGCGAGAAGACAGACCTCGTCGCACGAATTGCAAATTTGGAGGTGGACGTAGTCTTCCTCAATATCTGTCCCTTCGCCGTTTCCGTACGAAACGGTGTTTGCGGAGAGGGAAGATATGCTACCAGGGCTAGAGCGCATCAGCGGTGAAACTCCGCGCAAGTCAGCGCGGTCTCGACCATGGCGCAGTCCGTGCGCGCGCTGCGAAACATCCTGTACTTCGTGCATGTTGAGCGGTAATGGTATCTGCCTCGATAGTTAGCCAAGGCGAGCGAGAACATTCGATATGACGGGGAAGTTACCTTCAACATGATATGGGAAGAACTATGTCCGCCGTCGGACGCATCCAGATTACCAGGCAAGCCGGCAGTCTCGCAGTTCGAGCAAATGTCGATGTTTATCATCGTACAATCAACACAGTGGAAACGTGCGCCAACAATATCTTGCTGACAACTGCACACGCGTCAAAAAAAGAATGGGTCGAAGCATCTGAGAGCGAGTACGAACTTGAAGCATTGGACGCCAGGGTGCTTGAGAGCTACCAAAATGGAGGACATGAGCAGAAATTGGCGCGGATAGATATGAGGTCGCTGACATGGTTCGTCCACGTTGTAGTCTGATGTCGTGCCGTCTGATATTTCTGAGCGGCTGCGTGTTCGGGAAGCAGGCTTGACCTTCATTTCCAAATATGGATGTATCGGGTGGATGTTGTGAACGTCACTGTTTCGACGTCGTCTCAATATGGGAGGGTGCTTAAGGAAATATCGATGCCCACCTGAAGCACGCTCGACAAATCGTATAATTATTGCAGGTCCCACATTTGTACCGATTCCCTGATAACACGGATTCACACCCGGAGCAAAGGTGCGACATCTCATCCTGCTCTGTTTGTTTGTTTTAGCTCGTACAATCGACTCATAGAGGGCACGAGACGAGAAATCACTCACCAATGACTTGCCAGCCGTGGAAACCCCAAACCTGTTCCACAAACGCGTGACGTAGTTTCCCTTTCTGCTTTGGCGCGCTACGTCGTGCCTCTGACGCAGTTGGCGATGGTGTTGGAAAGGATGGGCCGTCAACGCCACCCACCAAGGAATGATCGACGCCGACTTTTGTGAAGCACATGTTACAGAGTTCGTACCCAGCGCGAGCCGTTGACGACGACGATCCGGACGAACTAGACGGAACCAGAGTGGATTGAGAGCCGATGCTTCGGCCGAGGACTGTTTGTGTGGGTGACGAGGAAGGTAGGGCGGGTAGAGGCTTAAAGTTTGATGGATATGCAGGTGTGTTAACACTAGACGAGAAGTGAAGCGAGATGGGGCCACAGTGACGGTGTGCACGGGGAGGGTACGCAGGCTCCTGAGAGTTACTGGGCCCGTGGTGGTCGTATAAGTAGCCGGGGGATTCGCGATTCTTGCCCTTTCCTATGGCTGCGGCTGCGGCTGCTTCAAGCGCAACGCGTGACGTAGGAGTCTTCTCGCCACAAGTCGTGCAGATGTACCTGATCTGATCTAGAATACAACCGCACTCTTCGCAGTCGGTAACTTCCTCGGGTATCAGAAGCTCGTGCGGAATGCCTGCATCATTATCTGTATGGAGGCAGATGGTACTGAGAAGCGCTGGCAGTCCTCGATGCGATATGGCTTACTGGACTGACTCTCGTTCACCGGCGCTTCATACTCCGTTTCTCCTGTAGATTCGGAGGATCCAGAACCAGTATAGTTATAATAGTATTTCCCGCGCTCGTCTTTCTGGAGTGAGATGTCGGGAACCCCATCGGACAATGGTGAGCTGGTGTTGAGAGAGAATGTGTCGTCGCTTGTGGAAGGTGCGGCAACTACGCCGAATGTCGCTTTCGTCTGATTGCTTTGATCCTGTAACCAATTACCGGTCTGAAGTGACGAGTGTTCATGAGGAAGAGAGCCGCTAAGCTGCTCCTCGAGCTTAAGACGTTCGAATACGGCTAATGGGTCGTTTGGATATGCGCTTTCGGTACCTGCCGGGATGTCTGAGCTGCGTCCCTCAGTCTGCCGAAGGCTTCCACCGGCCGCGTCTTCATCCGTGTACGACGCGCGAGAGCCAAAGCTAAAAATACGCGAACGAGAGGGCTTGCGTGGCAAGGGGTTTTGAGATGAGCTTCCTGCGGCCTGAGAGCGCGCACTGCCAGACAGAAATTTCTTGAATAAGGACGGGTCTCTCCGACCTTGATGAGAACGATGGCGGGTGTCCTTCGAACTAATTGTCACGGCGTCATCATCCAGTTGAGGAGTCGAAAGCTCTCCGGGGGAGAAAGATAATTGGCTTCCTTCAGGGGTGTCCTCTCTGCTGGCTAATGAAGAGGTATCCGAGAGACTGGGCCCGTCATATTCGACACGGATTTGGACGAACATTGTTATCTTGTGGTGCCTCGAGGAGCTGCGCGACGCAAAGGCAGAACCGGATGATCTGACAGAACCTTCATCGCCTGAATGGTAGTATTCGATAGCTTCGTCCAATGTCACTTCGTCCTGGATGTAGTTCTGCTCTCCGTCGTGGTCCTTCCATTCTATCGTGAAGTGATGCGCAGAGAGCGCAAAGTTTTTCTCTATCTAAAAGAATGAGAGTTTTCAGTATGAAAGGAACAAGCAGAGAGGGCAGGACCTTCTCCTTGAGCCTATCGTAGGAGCAGTATCGCGCCGAGGTGAAAGACAGTTTTTGGCGACGGGCATTGTAATCGCACTTGACCACCAAAGGTTTGTCTGGCCTGTCGGAGGAACCGGGTTCATAACTCATCTTTGCGCAGTCTAACGGAGGAGATCTCGACTTGCAAATGGCTCTCCCGCAGCTGCGACCGCAGCATATTACCAGATTTGATTACGTATACAACTCGGGCCGAGCACAGTAGCCGGGCCGTAGGTAGCGCTCGTGTCGGAAACGTAAGCCTGTGCCACCCACTCATCCCCGTCTTCCCGTTGTCAGCGTTTTTTTCACAGTCTTCATGCTAGTCCCAATCTCGTTCGCTGTGTCACCTGTCCCATCCATGTTCACGGAGAACATCACCAACCTGTCCACAGTAGTTTCTCAAGCGTTACTATCATTCTGGGAACTCGTTGGCGCTGACGGGCATATAACGGACCATTTCCTCGACCCCTTGTCGCAAAATTCCCACCGTCTACCCATCTCCTCCACGGCGTGAAATACCGCAAGCGTCTATAGACGAACATCCCGCTCTCAGATCATACTATCTTTATTTGGAGCTGGCGCGTAGTCTGTTGCACTCTCCGTACCCTCCCACAGCCACCAACCAACTGCTGCGTATAGGGCAACCTGGGGCAGTACTCTTTTACGAGCCTGTTCGCTGGCGCTGTCTATTCTTCTTCAGATTGGCATGTGCGAGGACTTTGGGGCGTTAGAAGCTTAAGCCCGTCCGCCGCGTCCGCCAGCGCCCGAGAGACTGGCGTTGCATTACGTTGCCTATCGCAGCAGTGGCCGTGTCGTCAATTGCGCTTCATATTTCCCTTGCAACCTTGCGGTGGCTCGTCGGCCCTTGTCGGGCACATGGATTATGTC
>QFDV01003993.1:40635-75450 GCA_003315845.1 Lactarius trivialis
GAATACCGTGACAACGAAGCAGAATAGCTCAGGCTGAGCGTAGAAATACGAGAGCAAATGGAGAGGGAAAAGACCCCACAGGGATTGCAGCGGCATCAGCAACTAGCCAACCCTTTGCGATGAAATCATCTCTCATCCTTAGTGCGACCTCTCTTCTCGTCGCCGCCGTACGCGGTAGTGTGGTCGAGCCCGTGCCCAGAGACATGGGCGGCTACGTGCAGAACCCCTTTGGCACTGCGTCCTTTACGAATTCCTCGGGCTGCAACCCTCCCGGTAAGCAACGCGAGTCGCACTCCAAGTGAGCGCGCACGCTGAGTACAATCTCCCCCGCAGCGTGTGGCATACCTTGCACCGGCTACACAGCCGCGATGAGCCAGCTTGCCTTCGGTTCCGATACGGGTCTCGGTGCCGGCGGCGGGTGCGGACGCTGCTTCCTGCTGACGGCCTTCCGGGACCCGTACTCGCCGAAGTACGAAGTCCCGTTCAATAGCATCGTCGTAAGGGTCAAAGATCTCTGCGCCGCCGAAAACAACCCTGTGTGGTGCAACCAGACGCCTGAAAACCCTGTAAACCAGTTCGGCCAATCGGTGCAGTGCGTGAATCGCTCCTTTCCCTCAGGCTCCCTCCCTGTGCGCTCAACGAAACTCTGTTTCGTAGCTTTGACCTGTGCCCGGGTGCCTGGGAAGTATTCTTCCCACAGGGCCATTACGCGCTGACGGGCACGTACGTGGAGGTATTGTGCAGTGAGCTTTGGCAGGGCACGGAAGGCAAGCCCTTGTGGGACCACGCGTGCCTTGCAGACGTAAACGCCCCTAATTGGCCCGCAACTGCCTTAGGCTGTCCTAATCAAGGTGCGGAGCTCTCCTTGCCTGCGCCACGAAAAGTGTTGGTTCATGTACACCGTAGGCACCCCACCCTGAACAAGTGGAGTAAGAAACGAAAACCAAGGCATCTCACCAAAAGGCAAAGATATCTATGGGTCTTCCGACGATTAGTGGTGGCTGGAGAGGAACAGGTGTGACGTGATTCCTCAAGCACAAACTGAGAGAAAAAATATTACTTCATTGGCTTCATTCACTGAATAAAATCTACAAGCTTTCGAACCCAACATGTTTTGAATCATCCCCGGGTCCATCTTCGACCAGTTGTACACAAAGGAGATGAGGCTGGCAACGACGTGAAGGTGTTGGGAACAAGGTAGTAGGTTGGCTGTACAGTGCAGTACTGAGACTGGTTGTGAACCAGACCTGAATACGGCCATGGGGCGAAGTAGCCCGCCTTCAGCCATGTTCCCGCGTCGGTTGCTTCTTCTTGCCATTGCCCTTGGTCAGCTTGGCAGCATCTATTCCCTGTCGTGCACGACGAAATTTACGAAGCTCGAGCAGTTCGGGGACACTGTCGCACTCGGGGGGTTGTGCGTTAGACCGGTGGAGCGTCGATGTTATATTACTCTGAGACAGGAGATAGGAGTCCTCCTGTGGTTCACAACTTATACTCCTGAGTCCTCTGAAATCCTCACGGCATGGATCAACTCTCCAAGGACGAACGTAAAGCTGTGAAGGCGTTCTGGATTCTTGCCCAAGAACAAATTTCCTACTATGGGTTCACTCTCGAAGATACAAGTTACTACCACCCTCCCTTGGTGGAGTCCGACATTCCCTACCTTGGGAGAGGCCTCTCGGAAATATTGAATGCCGTGGGCACGATTGTAAGGTGTTCTCCTTTCTTTTCTCTTGATTTAATTCTTGTTCAGTTGGTCTTGATAGTCAACAAAGGCCAGATCCAAAAGAGACATGTCTCTTTACGAGCTCACAGTATGGAATACTGCGCCAAATGACGCAACAGCGACATATTTCGAGGTGGAGGTCTGGGCAGAGGGGATGTTTACGGTCATGGCCACCCCTATGCCGCCTGGTTGGTTTCGGCGGCTATGGCGACGACTGTGATCCCTGGACAGCGGGCACTTCCATCGTCGGATGTTTTGTACCGTGTGTTGGAGGCTTCAGTGCTAACCGCTGAGCACCTCTCACTCTGGGATTTGGTCTAGTAGCTTTCTGTTTTTGGCGACGGGTATTGGTTTCGGTGAGTGTTACTGTATTCATATCTGTGTGCATGAGCGCGCGTGTGTTCTACTGTTCCACACGTAGTGGTGTTGTGACTGTCCCGGTGTATTGTATCAAGTGAGTGCATGTACACGCTGTATTTCAGTTGTATTTCGATTGCCTGTGTGTCTTACCTGATTCAAGCGCGGCTTATAATTACTGTAATGCCATTGATCCTATAGTATTGTAGTAGTAGGTGTATAGTCACAGTAAAAGGAGCCCCTAAAATGTAATGGTTTCGTCTCGTGTACGCGGTCGAACGTCGCCTATTACCCTCCCGCGAGTCCTAGCTACACCACCATGTTCCTACTGTACTTGCCACAAAGATCAAGGGGATCCGGCTATATGTACCTAGCCTGAGTTTTAGTGATTCCCATGAAAATGGAATTCATCTGGCGGCGAATTGTTCAGAGTTTCAGAAATGGCTGAACCATCGACAAAAGCAGAAGCTTGAGCACTGTCCTGGAGTGGAGCCAACTACACTCAAGTCAATTCCCGAGAAAAGGAAATGAGACCTATCTACGTGCTAATACCCGAAAGACTCGACGTACACTTGGCGTGCTCACCGAAATTCTGTCCGTAGCTTTGACCTGTGCCGCAACAGCATTCTTCCCATCAAGCCAGCCATGGCGCGCTGACGGACACGTACCAGGAGGTCTCGTGCGGTGAGTAGTCCGGCGCGGCCGGTTCGAGCCTGTGGAAAGGCGCGTGCATTGCAGACGAAAACGCCGCCAATTGTCTCGTACCCGCCTGCGGTGATAAAGGCGCGGAGCTCTCCTTGCCTGCGCCACGAAAAGCGTTGGTTCATGTAGGGATCGCACCCTGAACAAGTGGAGTAAGAATGCCAAGGCGTCATATTGAAAGGCAAAGAGATTTATGGGTCTTCCGAAGATTAGTAGTTGGAGACGAACGGTGCAACAGAGCACAAACTGAGAGAATATGTACATATTACTTCATTGGCTTCATTCACTCCTCGGAACTCAACATGCGTTGAATCATCGCCGGGTTCATCTTCGGCCAGTTGTATGCACTGTGGAGACTCAGCGAGGAGGGCAGTGTACAATACTTGGAACAACTCGCCGATGCTGGGTCCCTTTGTCGAACAACGGCTGCTTTAACAATCGACGCCAATTTTCGCGCCAGCCGAGGTCGTAGATGCGCTCCTCGGCCAGGACCGGGTATATGCGGTGGGCGTTGCGAGGCCCGGGTGTATTCCACAGTGTGCCAGAAGAGGTACCAGAAGAGATATGTACGGCGGATGTGTTTGCAGAAGAAATCAGTCTAGGGGAATATGGAATGCACACAAAGCGGCCCGTTGTCTTTCGGGCCGCGTTTCCCCGCCGCGGCACGGAGATACGTATGCCGTCCAGAGTCGTCAGGCCTCGAGTTACGTCCCTTGCAATGGCAACAGTCATACACTATGGCACCCGTTAAAAAATCTGAAGTTGTTACGTCTGGGTCGAAACACGCACAATAGAAAATATCCAGAGAAGGGTGGCGGCACCTACGAGGATTACGATGCGGGCATGAGGCTGCACGATTAGAGAGCCACTAAGCCACGGTTCGGGGATGCGTCGCGCACGAAGCACGTAAAAGCCGAGTAGGGTGCCGACGATCCAACGTCCCGGGGGGCCGCCGCATAGTACCCAAGAATACGGACGATCCCACCACACGTCAGTTATCCAGATGTCCGCATGGGATGCCGCCAGCGCGGCTACGACGTGGCTCTTCAGGACCGCCAGAATTGGTAGACTGGCAAGGGGCACAGTGACAGACGTCACAGCAAGCAGAGTCAAGAAGGCTTTCATGCGTCCAGTGGTAACGCAATTTCCCAGCTGGGAAGGGCTCAACTGAGGTCCAGAAGGATTCGAAGCTGGAGCTTTGCTCACCCAGGGACAGTGATGATCAAACCCTAGGCGACACACGCCACATGTCGAGCAATGATGTGTTCCGGGCGGCTTCCAGCGCATTTGACAGTTCTCCCTGGAGCAAAAATCGAGACTAGCATCGGGGCGACACTCGTAAGGTTCGGTGATGGATTCAGGGTGAGGGGCCGTGTATGCAGGGACGCTGTGCGTAGCGCGGTCTGAACAAGTGTACAGATAGATTACCGCAAGGGAGGGAAAGAGCATCCCCACCGTCATCATGTAAACCCCTAGACGCATAGGGAATCGCGTGCCTCAGTGTGTAAGATTCTGAAAAATTCATTCGAACGAACCTGCAGTGATGTGTCGTCTCTCGTGACGGGCTAACCAACCAACTGCCGAAAGAAGATGAGATTGCAAAAAAGAGGTGTCAAATTCGGGACGCACCGCCGATTTCCAAAAAAGAGATGTAACATCCGAAGCTACAGTGTTCGAGGGGTTCGACATAAAAACACAATCAGGCCGGACAGAGAACGCACCCGATGACGGAGACGACCAAGACTTGGATGCCACATTCGATGATGCGGGTGGCCGAAATTGGGCGATGTTTGGAAGTGTCTTGATGCGGTTGCATTGGAAGGAAGCTCGTCGAGGCTTCACATGCTTCACAGCCCTCGGACTCACAGTTAACGTTATGATAACGCATGGAGATGAGCGCTATAAGCAGCGCTGCGCAAAGACACAACACGTCATCGAGTCATCGGCAGATGATTACGTAGGCTGCACACTCAAAACTCTGCCACTGCAGCGCAGCTCATTCGGAAATCGGGAACAGGAAATCCGCCCTGGAGACCTTCAAAATGAACTTCTCTGTCTCTTTCCTCTCAATCTCGCCACTCACCCACCCCCCTTTCCTCTCTCCATTATGCTCTCCCTCAATGCGCCGACTTGGCGAGCAGACCTCCTCACCCCTGTAGAGCAACGTAGTGGGTCATCGCCATCGTTTGGCCGCGGGCGCATGGCCAGCGAGATATTACCAAGACTCTACCTTACAGACCTCTTCACTGCCGAGACCCAACTTTCCGCCCTCGGAATCACCCATGTTATTTCGGTCTTAGAAGATGCCCCGGTGTTCCCCGAAGCGCATTTACTTCGGACGTTGCATATTCCCCTCTCCGACAGCCCAGGCGAGAATATCCTGGCGTATCTCCCAGCCACAACGTCGTTCATACATGATGCACTTGCCGAGAGCCCTGATTCGCGTGTCTTGGTCAGTGACCCCACTATGCGTCGTGTTCTTTGCTGATGGATCCAGTCTGGATTAGGTTCACTGTCTCATGGGCATCAGTCGGAGCGCAACTGTCGTATGCGCGTACCTCATGGCCACGGCGCGAATGACAGCTGACGAAGCGATCGTTGCTGTTAGGGCAAAACGAGGAATCGTGTGCCCCAACCTAGGATTTAGGCGCCAATTGGATGAGTATGCGAAACAGGTGCAGGGTGGACAAAGCAAAGCTGTTGCACGGACGCCTAAGGAAGGGGGGTATGTTGCCGAGGCGATACGCAAGCTTACTGGAGAGGCGCGAAAGGAGCCAAATACGGGATTCAGCTCTTCGACCCCGACCTCGACCATCTCCGATGTGTCATCAGCGCCGAGCTGATGGCACAGGACCGCCTTACGAAGCTTTCCTTTTTTTAATGCTTTCTTGGTATACACAGGGTGATTGGTGATTGGCAGTTTCAGAGTAGAGGTGTCCTTGTCGAATGTATGTTATCTTGACTTGTATGCATACCCCTACAATTACCCCTACAATGGAGGCGACATGACATAAATCGGTTTAACAATTTTCATTCGATCCGGTTTCCAGATCGTTCCAAAGGAGAATTGCAGGATCCAGATCGGATGCAGACTCCGGAGTCATTAGACGTGACTCGACGCGGTCGGCGCTCGAGTGTCCGATACCGGTGTACGTACCACATGGTTCCAATGACTCATTGCTATCTATCGCACAGCTTTCTCGATGCACAGCCAGGTACGCGCAATACTGGGAAGCGAGTACTGGGGAGCGAGTATAAAGTTTCGCATATCTCGTCTTTGGAGAGATTTTTGCTATCACAAACTTCTTACAAGCATCTTCATGAGTTTCGCTCCTTTCTTCGAGCTATCTTTCTTCCAGCAATACCAAAACTCCCTGCCGTCCATCAGACAGCAAGAACAACTCGAGAAACAAACCGAGATGCGACCTGATCAAAACAAACGCGCGGCAAGCAAGATAGCGCCGCGCCTATACCTAACTTGTCGTGCCACCGCCAGAGACGTGAACCAGCTGACCAGCCTCGGCATCACACACGTCCTCTCAATCTTGGAGGATGCACCGATTTTCCCATCTTCCATCCCCCTGCGCAAGCTGCACGTGTCGATATCCGACTACGACGGCGTGGACATTCTGACCCACCTCCCTACTACCACGTCCTTCATTCGCGACGCGCTCGCGGAGAGCCCGAGCAACCGCGTCATGGTACGTCACGACTCCACAAAGGTGTGCGCGACCACTCACGAATAACAGGTCCACTGTGCCATGGGTATCAGCCGGAGTGCGACCGTGGTAATAGCCTACCTTATCGCTACCAGTCAAATGACACCGCACGAGGCGCTCCTCGCGGTCCGGAAGAAGCGAGCGATCGTGAGGCCGAACCGTGGCTTCATGTCCCAGCTCTACGAGTACCATTCTTCTTTACAAGCCAACGTTACCGGCGAGCCCTCAATTGATGAAAAGAGAGAACAAGAGAACCAGAAAGACGGCAAGCCGCGCCGGAGTCCCAGGCACGCGGCCAAGGGCTATGTATACAGTGCTCTGGCCGCGTTAACTCTCTCTCCAACGACCTTTCCACAGGAACGTTTCGGGGGACACGAATACTGGAAACTTGAGCATCGAATATCTTAATTTATCAAGGACCTTTTGGGATACAATTTCTCCGGCTCGTCCCAGGACCACAGAGCCACAGTCGGACACTAGATAGAAGACCCATCCAGGAACAGCCAGAGCGAAGAGAAGTGGGTGCTCCAAAAGAACTAGTTACTTTAATGGCGTTCCAATCGCATCGTCTGATGTAGATCAGATACGTGGGTGGCTCTTACTGTACGACAATACTTATCGAGAGAGACGATGATCACGATTAATTTATTCACAGCTTCAGATCGATGAATCTTGTTGACGTGTCAACGTTAAACGTTGTCAACAACAACTGAATTCCTGTTGCGCGTGAATAACGAGGATTACCAACTCTATCTTGATGGTGCTTTTCTGATCTGCTCACTCTCGTCCCTTTTCATCCTCTGGATTCGGATGAGCTGGCGGATCTGCGCAGGCCTCTTCCCGACAATGCTTGCCCCGCGCAGAAACACAGACAACATCATGCCTGTGCAAAGAAGGAAGAGAATGAGTAAAAAAAGAAAAGTCTAGGGCTACAACACAACACGCACCACAGAGTACGCCGAACGCGAATCCGGTCCACATCGCGATTCCAATCGATCGTGGAAACGCTAACGCCGATCGCCGAGGCAATCGACTGGAACTGCGCCCCTGCGACGCTCCGAGTCTGCTCGTGCGCGGCAGGGACACAGCGTGCCGGACGCGAACGTGAAGTCCGCACCGAGCACGATGAGACAGGCAGAGGGAAGCCGGCGAATGCGCCCAATAGTGAGCGCGTTGAGGAAGTTCGCGTGTGATGCCCGAGGACAACATAGGCACTAGTAGCTAATAGGACCCGTGCGATGAGTAGTAGTAGGCGATGCGAAGGCGTGGCATCAAGCGCACGAAGTGAAGTGGTGCCATTACAGCGGGCACACGAGAAGAAACCATTACATTCCAGGGGCTCCTTTAAACTTACACCTACTACAGTACTAGTACAGTACAGGATCAATGGCATCAGATTGCACTACAGTAAGCCGATGCGCTTGAATCCGGTAGTACTAAGTCACACAGGCAATCGAATACAAATACAGCGCGTGAACATGCATACACAATCACAATACACCAGAACACAGTCAGTTGGAGCAGACAGAGAGTAGCACAACACCTCTACGTGTGGAACACACGCGCGCCACGCACTGGCATGCACAGATACGAATACATACAGTAACACACCGAAACCAATGCCCGTTGCAAAAACAGAAAGCTAGAGCTACTGGACATCAGTGACTCTGGTATTTCGTCTAGCTGCCAGACCAAGTATCAGAGTAAGAGGCACTCAGTGGTTAGCACTTAAGCTTGAGCCTCCAACACATGGAATGTTTGGTCCGTGGCCAAAACCATCGAACCCAAAAGGGAGGTTCACGTGAATCGCTTAAGTAATTCACGACTTGGCGTGAGGCCCGGGAAACCGCCAAACCACCATGTGGCCTGCCAGAGTGCTCCATCAGTTCGCGCTAGTCCCTCAAAACCCTCGACTTTTATGGTGCATATAACAAATTGCTCAACTTCTGCTTTCCTCCCGACTCCGCCTTCACCGTATTTCCTCCAAGATTTCCTCAGTACCGCAATTCAGGATCAAAGGAGTCGATGGATTATGTGGTCTTATTTGAGATATTCTTTGAAAACAAGCCCGTCTTTGTGTTGGAATTGAAAGCACCCCCCGCCATCGGATTCCTCTCCACTCGTGCCGAAGCAGATGACCTGATCAGGACAAGGCTTGCAGATCTTGTAGGCTCCTGTCCCCTGGCTACTCTTCACGGTGTCAGCGCCATTGGGACGAAGCTCTGCTTTTATGCTATCGACAAAGCTACTATGGATATGATTCCTGAGCAGATTGCGCGCCATCCGACCAGAGTCAACGACACTGCCCCTGCAAACCGTTGGGACTGTGACATCCTTCAACCAGAAGGTGAAACACGGCTGAAAGCTGTTTTCCAAGAAATTACCGAGAGATGTGGAGAGATAGCCACCAGCGCTGATAACGAGGGAGGTGAAGGAAGGGCTTGTAAGAATGTTTTTTTTTAAAATGTACGCATTGCAACCCATCGGAACCGTCTTTCATCCTTCTCTTGTTCTGATTGTGCGTAGCGTTCTCCCTTTTTTTCTCCACAGTGTATTAGTCTTGTCACCTCAATGTAATGTCTTACGTCAACCTGTTTTCCTGTCCTGCACGAGATGCATCCGCCGACCGCACGCACGACGTGACAAGCCGACTAGTATCGCCTCGGCCACGGCGTCATGGGCTCGTAGCCCTCGACCCATCAACAAATAGTATCACGCGTCTTGCGCTCCTGTGGTTGACCCGCGTAGGTCCCCTTGGGAACGTGTTGGAGCTTGCTTGAGAGGCAATGGTTTAAGAGACGGGGAAAGGTAGGTCTGCTATCCCTTTACCTCATCGGTTTGATTCTTCATTCCCATTGACGATGTTATCGTACTTTCGTTACGGCTAGTAGCGTGTTCGTTTCGCTCTAATTCTCTTCCTGTAAATTTACCTTGGTCTTCTCGAAGACATCGTGGCTATCGTCTCCTTCCCCCCCTCCCTCCGAATTTCTTTCCTCCCTCTTCCACCCCATCCATGACCTTGCTAACATCATAATTCCTGGAGCGAGGAGTGCGCATTGTTTTGATTCACGTTCTTATTCCCCTTTCAAGTCTCCTTGTTTAACAAGCCAATTTACGCTCCACATGGTCTACTCGCCATGGCCATCGATCGCTCGTCTTGTTGGACGCGTTAACATCAACTTCTACACCCACCACCACATCAACTACGAAAGCCGACCGTACCGCGAGGATCCAAACAGACGCGGACGCGAACAAGACCATGATGACCACGACTCACATACCCAGCGCACCGCGTCAACCTTAAGGTCAGCCCCTCCATCATCCGGTGATACAGCCACTACTAGTACCGGTCTCACCAGATCACCAGAGCCCGAGACGCCCGCCATCACTGCCCTTTCAATGTTCGCCGCCAACGACTGAACCTGAACAGTGGGGATTACGTCATTTAGCCTTCAACGTCGACGTAAGTTGGTACGATTGCAACGGAAGGAAGAAGCTAATACTGCGGCGGACGGAGGAGACATGAAGACGAGCGGCGGAGGAGGCGTTGTGGAGGCGCATGGAAGGGGAGCCTGACAAGCAGACGTAAAACCTGCACAGGAGCGAGGTGGTGGTGGAAGTGCACTATTGAGTGGGTCCGGAGTCCGAGCCGGCGCGGAGACTATGAAGCTAACGAGGGTGATGATGAGGCAAAGGTGGATGCAAGCGGAGTCAGGGCAGACGCGAGGTGGACACAAGGCGGCGACGAGGCGGTTGACGCCGTGGTCTTGGCAGTACCTTCCTAGTAACGAGGATGACGGGGATTAGGGGGCGGGAGGGCGATGCACTGGCGGAGGGTCATCATGATGGAGGGGATAATAACCAAGTTACACTCACTCACATTCAAGTTACTGTAAATTGAGCACGGACCGCCGGCCCAACACAAACACTTACCCCCCCATTAGTCCCCCATCGCGAACATACCTTTATTTTGAATCAAACCCGAGTGGAGGGGTAAAAAGGTATTCGTGCCGACCCCAAGCTACTCTAATGTACCGCCTTGGGTAGAGCGTCTAGCGGAGTTTGACAGTTGCCTGTGCGCTTCTGCCTTCAGCGCTTTCTATCATATTTAGTCCTCTGGTGCCGTACATTTCCCCCCCATCTTTTCCAATGCTTCCCATCGTTCCAACCTCGTTCGGCGACATCGTTACTGCCATCAGTATTGCTCACTCAATTTATAAGGCCCTCAGCGACAGCACGGGGTCTTCATACGAGTATCAATGCTTGATTGCAGAGGTGCATTCTTTCGAAAAGGCCCTGAGAACCGTCGAACACGCCATTACCATGATGCCCCCGAGTGGACAGCTCGCCCAGGATATCGAGACAGAAACGACCACTTGTCTCGAATTGCTGAAGACGTTTCTGGGGCGCATCAAGTCATACCAGAAGGCTCTAGGCGGAGGTAGAAGCGCCTCTTGGCGCAAAATCGGTTGGGGCCTCCTCAAGGCTGGCGAAGTCGCGAGTTTCAGGGAGAAACTGTCCCAGCATAAACAGATTATCACCTTGTTTTTGGACGGATTAATGATGTAAGTCCCCCCTCTCCCCACATTGGCGCTTGTCGTGTTGATCCTGTACGTGCGATTTCAGGATCGTGGTTGCTTCCTATGCAGACGAAACGAGACAGAGCTCAGCATCGATAAGAGCAGAGATATTGGCCCTACAGAAGCGACTGCCTCAATCTATTGGATATGGTGACGGAAACTTGGTAGTCCTGGTCAATCCATTTGGAGAACGTCTACCCTTACCTTGGGAATTTTGCTTCTCTCAAGATGTGCGTCTTTGTACAACCTTTCTTCGTGTATGCTGACCGGGAAAAACAGAAACTTCATGAGACGCTAACGACATACTTCAAGGGTAAATGCGGCGAAGGCCATGTTGAGCGCCACGACTACAGCATTTCGACCGAGGACGGCAGGTCGTTGGTTCAGTCTAGTAACTGGGGTTCAGTCGTCAAGAAAGGGACAGTGCTCGTTATGAGTATGGTCGTGAAGAAGGTAGCACTGGAGAAGGATGCCCAGCGCCAGAGGACTAGATGTCCGAACTGTTACGAAACAAACCTTGGTGTGATGCCAGATGGCGGTTGGTTGCGGTGGTAAGAATAATTGTTACTGTTTTTTTTTTCTTTTCTATTACTTAACATGGGTGATTACAGTCGGCGATGTGAGAGACGCTTTAGTTCCGGGGATGTGACCGTCCGGGGTTCGAGCCCACCTATGTGGGATAATAGTGGTGTAGAGTTCCGGAACATCCATGTTGTGCTTGTCGAAAGAGTATGTCAACTATATCTGAATGATCGACTGAAGACCTGTTGTCTGACCATCTCGTCCTCTTCGTCCTCCCCAGCCAGTACGTGAACTTGTTAATTGATTGCAAACCTCGTCTGATCATTCTCTTTGCCCGTCTCCAGGAAGTACGTGAACTTGTCAATTGACTGCAGACCTCACATCTGATCATCCTCTTCGTCTGTCTCCAGTTCGTACGTGAATTTGTCAATTGATTGCAGACCTGTCATCTGATTATCCTCTTCGTCCGTCTCCAGCCAGTACGTGAACTTGTCAATTGATTGCAGACCTCTCGTCTGATCATCCTCTTTGTCTGTCTCCAGCAAGTATGTGAACTTGTCAATGATTGCAGACCTCTCATTTAATCATCCTCTTTGTCTATCTCCAGAGAGTACGTGAACTTGGTCAATTGATTGTGGACCTCTCGTCTGATCATCCTCTTCGTCCCTCTCTAGGAAGTGCGTGAACTTGTCAATTGATTGCAGACCTCTTGTCTGATCATCCTCTTTGTCCATCTCTAGAGAGTATGTGAACTTGTCAATTGATTGTGGACCTCTCGTCTGATCATCCTCTTTGTCTGTCTCCAGGGAGTACGTAAACTTGGCAATTGATTACAGACCCTCTCGTCTGATCATCCTCTTCATCTGTCTCCAGCCAGTATGTGAACTTGTCAATTGATTGCAGACCTCTTGTCTGATCATCCTCTTTGTCCATTTCCAGGGAGTATGTAAACTTGTTAATTGATTGCAGACCTCTCATCTGATTATCCTCTTCATCCATCTCCAGAGAGTATGTGAACTTGTCAATTGATTGTGGACCTCTCGTCTGATCATCCTCTTTGTTCATCTCCAGCAAGTATGTGAACTTGTAAATTGATTACAGACCTCTTGTCTGATCATCCTCTTTGTCTGTCTCCAGGCAGTATGTGAACTTGTCAATTGATTGTGGACCTCTTGTCTGATCATTCTCTTTGTCCATCTCCAGGAAGTACGTGGACTTGTCAATTGATTGCAGACATCTCATCTGATCTTCCTCTTCATCCATCTCCAGAGAGTATGTGAGCTTGTCAATTGATTGACCTCTTGTCTGATCATCCTCTTTGTCCATCTCCAGGAAGTATGTGGACTTGTCAATTGATTGTGGACCCCTTGTCTGATCATCCTCTTCATCCATCTCCAGAGAGTATGTGAACTTGTCAATTGATTGTGGACCTCTTGTCTGATCATCTTTTTTGTCAATCTCCAGAGAGTATGTGAACTTGTCAATTGATTGCGGACCTCTTGTCTGATCATCCCATCCCATCCTCTTTGTCCATCTCTAGATTGTATGTGAACTTGTCAATTGATTGGAGACCTCTCATCTGATCATCCTCTTCATCTGTCTCCAGAGAGTATGTGAACTTGTCAATTAATTGTAGACCTCTTGTCTGATCATCCACTGCATCCGTCTCCAGTTTGTATGTGAACTTGTCAATTGATTTGCAGACCTCTCATCTGATCATCCTCTTTGTCCATCTCCAGGGAGTACGTAAACTTGTCAATGGATTGCAAACCAATCATCTGATCATCCTCTTTGTTCGTCTCCAGGAAGTACATGAACTTGTAAATTGAGCTTTGGTCTTCATTCTGATACTATTTTCTTCAACCCTAGTGGGTGTGTAATCTATTCCAGAGGACAAAAAACTCGTCTTCTGCTCACCACATTTCCTTTATGTTGTGTATGTTTATATATTTGCTTCCCCCCTCCATCTGTTAACGGGCACTCAATCTCCTAGCTACATCACATTTTAGCTAAAAGCGCAAACCGAAGAGGCCTCTCGATGTGGGTGTTCTACACCTTTACACATATCCAACCTGATGGCCTTACTGGATAGTTGTTGAGATTTCTTAACTGTTCAAATCAGTAAGCTTGTCCTTTTCAACTCCCAGGTTACTGATGCATGTATTGGAATAGGAGATGCACACGCACCTCGAGTGCGTTTGTTGGGTCGGTCCGGTTGGTCATTATCTGAATTTTGTTCCTATTTCACAGTTTACCTCACAACTGCCAGTGTACTCTCATCGATTATCCACCCTTAGTCTCATTGTTATGCTGTGTTTCCTCGTTGCCAGTTAGCTGGTATTCTTTCTCTCTTTTCACACGGACTCAGTCGAGTAGTTCTATTAATCCGTAGTGTCTCGCATCCGCTCCCTCATTTGTTTCCGCTACTAGTACTATCGCCCTCGCAAGTTTTTGGATTACGTCAGCTGCAATAAGATATGTCCTGCGATGTCCTGCGATAAGTCCTCGTCAAGTCCTCTTGTTTAATCATAGTAAGATGCTGTTGTTGTCCGTATTTACAGAATGACATATATGTGTATGTGGAAAGAGGAACTCCAACTCTACGGTGCCGAATGACTTTCTACCTTCAAGTTGTCATTTGCGTCCACCGAGCCACCCTCTCCTGGGTTAGGAGCTGGCATCTCCCCAACAGTGCCCACCCCGCGCAAAAATGTAACACACAAGATTGTGCCTGGGTAAGTGGGTTGAAATAAAATAAACATTCTGTCTGGGGCCGCAACACAATACGCACAGAGTATGCCAAAAGAGAATCCGGTCCACATCGCGGCCTGGTACGCCTTGAGCTGCGCTGGCAGAGGAACGTTATCCGCCTGCGCGTCCGGCGCGACGCCCAGTCGCCTCGATTGCGTCCTCAGGACGCTGTTGAACACGATCGTGGAAACGCTGACGCCGATCGCCGAGCCAATCAGCGTCATCGCCTGGAACAGCGCTCCCGCGACGCTCTGCTCGTGCGGGTGCGACACCTTGGCGACGAACAGCGTGCCAGCCGCGAACGTGAAGTCTGCGCCGAGCGCGACCAGACACGCCGAGGGAAAGCAGAACGCCCAGAATGGCGCACTCGGTTCGATCACGGCGAACAGGAGGTCCGCGCAGCCGGTCATGAGCGTGCCCGTGGCGACGATGTACACGACGTCGACGCGCCCAATCATGAGCGCGATGAAGACGACCGCCGCTATCCCCACGACGAACATCGGCACCATGCGCGGCATCGTTTGCATCGGAGTTAGGTCCAGGTACAACTGGTAGTACAACTGCACCCACACCAACCAGCACCCGAATGCCGCCGAGTTGACGCACGCGATTATCTGCATGACCGCGAAGCGGCCGTGAGAACGCGTCCACATCGACGGCTTCATGAGCGGTGGCGCCGTCCAGCTCGTGCGCGGAAGATCCGGGTTCTCGAGCCGGCGCTCCAGGTAGCACTGCCAAGCGACGAAGAGAAAGACGAGCAGGACACCAACGACGAACAGGGCGATTATGTCTGTGCATGTGGTCAAGTCGGGGTGGATTTGAAAAGAATGCAGACGAGGACGGGGAAAAACTCACATGGATTCTTCCAGCCTTGCCGCGCGGTCGGCGCGTCACTCAAAACGAACACGATAAGAACAAGACCAGAAGTGACCAGGGCCGCGCCAATCCAGTCCACGCGCTTGTCTTTCTCTGTCGAGGGCTCGTCATTTTCGAAAACAAAGAACCCTAAGATCATCCAGGCGAAAGAGACTCCCGCAAACAAAAACATTGATGTCCGCCAAGTCGGCCTATGGTAAACGACGAGTTAAATTTAAATTGGTGCGATAGCATAATACAATGCCTGTGCGCTACTCACTTGGTCAGCTGTGTAAGGACACTGCCCGAAATGTTGCAAAAGATTCCTCCAATTGGGGCACCTGCAGAGAAAGTGGCAAATGCGATGGGACGTGCGGGTCCGGGGGGGAATGACTTCGCTAGAATCCCGAGCTGGTGGGAGCCGCTAAAGGTCACGGCGTGCAAACGGACAAGCCAAAAGGATCCTTACGGAGGCCGGAATCAGAGCTGCGGAGCCCAACCCTTGCATCCCTCGCAGTATATCAAGCATCATACCAGCTGTGCGTATCGACGTGTGAGGATTACGTATACTAGAACTGAACTGCATACATTGGGCGAAGCCATCGCCTACAGCAAATACCGCCAAAATGGAGTATCCGGCAAGCCATACTCGTTTGCGACCGTAGAGGTCTGCCAGTCGTCCGCATAGCAGAAGGCAACATGCCTGTGCCAAGGTGAGCTTTTTCTACACGTGCCGTCGCAAGCGCTTAAAATTGTTCACCGAGCTGATAGAATACGCATTGACGATCCACTGCAAGTTCTCCTTTTGAATGTGCAAGTCCTTGCCGGCGTATGGGAGTAAAATAGAGACGGATGGGCCAAGCGCAACGCTCATCATCAAAGAGCTCGTACATGCTGCGACGATGCACACCGATGCGACGGTGCTGCGTGTCGGCGCCCGTGTCTGTGGTGTGGGAGAGTCTGGCACCGCATTCTGGTCCCACGGCGCGAGACTTGTAGTTCCCTGTGAGACCGGGAGTGTCTTTCCATGCAGTGTGGTTGCAGACGACAGTGAGTCGAGGGTGGGGGACATGAGATAGCACTTCAAGCTTCAAGTTGCAGAAGCAGAAATGCAGCACGAAAATCACATGGACATCAGGGCCCGCGGCGATCACAAGAACATAACACATTTTCAAGCACCACCGCGGCGATGTTGCCTGCTCCCCCAAGCACGACATACTACGCTTACTGTTGATGAAACCCTCCGCTTAGCGGCCAGGATGCGTGCACTGCGGTTCACAATCACATAGCAGGTGTCCGCGTGGTAAATTTGTGAAGAGAATAACGGACATTACGCACCATGTTCGGTTTACGACATCTACAGTAAAGATTAAGATGATGCGCCCAAGGATGCCAGCCTGAGTGCGTCAGTAATACTGCAAGTGATTTGTCAGCGATCACAAAAACCGGAAAAACCCGAACTTTTTTTCGATTCCACGTTCACGTTCTGAAAAAAAACAACGCCCCTCAGGCTTCAAGTTCAAGCTTCAAGTTACAGTAGGGCCGTCGAACAGGTCAGCTTTTTCCCCCATCCTAAGCCACTCCTTGTGATGACCAAGATGACGAGGACCGAGCTGGCCGCGAGTCGTCCATCCATTGAAGATTCCAATTAATACCATTCATGCCTTTCTGATATCATTTTTCATCTTTCTGTTCATTTTCTTATGACTTATTTTGACTGATTGCCATCTTGATCCCTAGTGTACACGCAACACATGGCGCCGTCAGAACAACAAGACTGTTCCGATCAAGATGAAGACTATGTTTCTCATCTGTCCTCTTTGAGATACCGGTGCGAGTCTCCATCAGATCTCAAGGACGCAGCCGTGTCTAGGATCGGTGGTCTACCTGTACGACTCATTCATGTATCTCACTGCTGTTAAATATATGTGATCTTCACTTGCGGGCTCTGCGTTTATCCCGAGCTCCTCGAGCCATTGTCGGCACTGTCTTGGTGCAATTGTGGGCGCCGCCCCAGGACGGCACATACGACAGAGCTGGGTACGTGGAGGGGTGCGCAAAAAGCGGTTGCCAAAAGATGCCGAGGTATGTTATGACCCAGCCAACCGTTCTGATGAGACTGAGTTGTGAACCTGCCGATTCCTCCTTGCGCAGAGATCTCGGCTTCTCCGTGCATTTTACTCGGCCAAAGGTTCCCTAATCTTGCTACCCATGCCTCACCTTCCTGGTATCTCCCCCTCTCCCTTCTTTACCCGTGTTCCCCAAATAGTGGACACTCAGGGGGAGACACAGACACCTCTCCAAGTTAATTTTTATCGATTCAAGAACGTGCCAGTGCGCCGTGGGGCCAAGAAGCACTACCTATGTGTGGCGTCCCCGTATCAGGTTTGCGGAGTGCACTACAGCGAATATTTACCGAGTAGAGCGACGACAACGTCACGGTGAGCATGGGGAAATCCTTGGAAAAATCCCATCCCCACTGGGTGAAACGTCCAATTATTTTATTCAAGAGCACGTTCCTCGCTCCACCCGTCTTGCTTCTCCTTATTACCCAACTAACAATCTAACTCACAGGGATCGTGCCCCATTCTATGCCGCGTCCACCTTTCGGCAACTTCCGCATAACCTTCTTTCGTTCTTCGTCCGTCGTCACACCAGCGCTAGACCCGTGCGCCGATAATGTGGATCAGATTTGGCGTATGTTGGCTCTCGAACACGCGGCAAGAACCGCAATGTGGACATGAAGGAGTACTAGACGCAGTGTTGCATCGTGCCCATGCCTGTGGTGGCGGATGTCGAACAATACAGAAGGCCATGCCACGTCGTGCCATCGATCTCATCATTCCGCCATTCAGTCGGCATAATCTCGCCGGAAATTCCAAGCCTGCGCTCGGAGTCCACACTGGCACCAAACAGCGCGGGCATGAGCGCGCTGCCGATCCGATATTACTACATACGGTGACATGCCATCTGAGCATACGGAAACATCAACACTACGATGGCCTGTCTTCAATTGAAGTTGTCACTGAACCAACGTCCTCCGGCTTCAAATTGGGATGAGCTGGTGCAGGCCTCACCCCGACAATGCCCACCCCGCGCAAAAATACAACACCCAGGATCGTGCCTGGGAAAGTGGGTTGAATAAAATAAACATTCTGTCTGAGGCTGCAACACAATACGCACAAAGTAAGCCAAAAGAGAATCCGGTCCACATCGCGGCCTTGTACGCCTTGAGCTGCGCCGGCAGCGGTGCGTTATCTCCCTGCGCGTCAAGGACGACGTCGAGCCGGCGAGATTGCGCTCTGAGGACCCCATTGAACACAACCGTGGACACGCTGACGCCGATCGCCGAACCAATCTGCGACATCGCCCCGAACAGCGCTCCCGCGACGCTCTGCTCGTGCGGGTGCGACACCTTGGCGACGAACAGCGTGCCAGCCGCGAACGTGAAGTCCGCGCCGAGCGCGACCAGACACGCCGAGGGGAAGCAGAACACCCAGAACGGCGCGCTCGGTTCGATCACGGCGAACAGGAGATCCGCGCAGCCGGTCATGAGCGTGCCCGTGGCGACGATGTACACGACATCGACGCGCCCAATCATGAGCGCGATGAAGACGACTGCCGCTATCCCCACGACGAACAGCGGCAGCATGCGCGGCAACGTTTGCATCGGAGTAAGGCCCAGGTACATCTGGTAGTACAGCTGCACCCATACCAACCAGCACCCGAATGCCGCCGAGTTGATGCACGCGATTGTCTGCATGGCCGCGAAGCGGCCGTGCGCACGCGTCCACATCGACGGCTTCATGAGGGGCGGCGCCGTCCAGCTCGTGCGCGGAAGATCTGGGTTCCTGAGCCGGCGTTCCAAGTAGTACTGCCAAGTGACGAAAAGAAAGACAAGCAAGACGCCAACGACAAATAGGGCAATAATATCTGCGCACTCAGGATTAACTATGGAGAAAATGCGGAGGTGGACGGAAGAAAACTCACGAGGGGTCTTCCAGCCTTTGCGCGCGGTCGGCGAATCGCTCAGAACAAACACGATGAGAATGAGGCCGACAGTGATCAGAGCCGCCCCGATCCAGTCCACGCGTTTGTCTTCCTCCGTAGACGGGTCGTCTTCTTCGAAAACAAAGAACCCTATGATCATCCAGGCGAAGGAGACCCCCGCAAACAAAAACATAGCTGCCCGCCACGTGAGCCTTCGGCGGACGAGTTAAGATTCAAATTGGTGGGATAAAATTGCCTGTAGAGAACTCACTTGGTCAGCTGTGTAAGGACACTGCCCGAAATGTTGCAAAAGGCTCCTCCAATCGGGGCACCTGCAGAGAAAGTGGCAAATGCGATGGGACGTGAGGGCCCGGGGGGGAATGACTTCGCTAGAATTCCGAGCTGGTAGGGCCCGCTAAAGGTCAGGGCCTGCAAAACGGACAAGCCAGGAGGATCCTTACGGAGGCCGGGATCAAGGCTGCGGAGCCCAACCCTTGTATCCCCCGCACTATATCAAGCACCATACCAGCTGTGTGATTCAATGTGTGAGGACTACGTATACTAGGATCGAACGGGACTGGCTTGCACATACATTTGGCGAAGCCATCACCGACAGCAGCTACCGCCAAGATGAAGTATCCAGCAAGCCATACTCGTTTGGGACCGTAAAGATCTGCCAGTCGCCCACAGAGAAGAAGGAAACACGCCTGTGCGAAGGGACATGGTGAGCCTTTCCTACCGATGCGGTTGCAGGCAAAATTATTCACCGAGCTGATGGAATACGCATTGACGATCCATTGCAAGTTCTCCTGTTGGATGTGCAAGTCTTTGCCGGCGTATGGAAGCAAAACGGAGACGGAAGGGCCGAGCGCAACGCTCATCATCAAGGAGCTCGTACATGCCGCGACGATGGACACCGATGCGACGGTGCTCCGTGTCCGAGTCGGTACTGATGGTTGTAGTGCAAGAGAGACTGGTACTGCTTTCTTCCACGCCGCGGGACTTTCCGGGGGTGTCTTTTCATGCAGGGTAGTCACTACAGATGACAATGAGTCTGGCGTGAAGAACATGACGGGTCGGTTTGCATGTTCATCTGCAACCCATGAGTAATTATACGCACTGCGTTCGACCTACTAGACGGTGTTCACCCTTCCACTGGCAATTAGTCGGAAGTACGCTCACGATCAACCCTCTTGATCGGAGCCTACTTCCTTTCTTCGTTTCTGGCTCACCTCCGGTATTCCAAAGAGCAAAAATTCCTGGTGTAATCGGCACCATTCAAACTGGATTGATAGCAGGATCTCGGATTCGTTTGAACAGAGCCGAATACCGTAAAGACTGAAACCGAATACCCGTCCTGTGTGTATGTAAACATAATTTCTGAAAATGTGATCCAATCAGTTCATTCGGGTCGGGACGTAGCCATGGGCGGCAACAGTCTCAAGGAGACCACCCCCATTCCCATAACGCCTGCTGACGGCGGTTACAAACGCATTCAGACTGATCCAAACATATGATCTACAATTACCTATCTGTCCTTGAATGTACAACTTCTGCGACATGTCAATGAAGACTGCCATTAGGTCTGGTTCTGCATTGGGTCCGGCTGGTTCCAAAGTGGCGACTGTAAAAATAACGGCTCAGTTTCAGCTAAGACACGTCACTACTTGCGTCACTGGATTGCAGTCACCGCCGCCGTTGTTTGCCTAACAAGAACAAATAGAAGCGCCTCGCCACCGTGACATATTCCCATTATGAGTTGCACAAGGACATCGATAGAGAGTTTGCAAAGAGGTTTGCTGCAGAATGGGAGGGGGCGACGATTGAGTAGCACGTTCGAGGGGTTTTCCAAGAGGTTTAACCTTGCATAGACGGAGTTTTAAGCTTTTAAGCTTTTTTAGGTATCGCAACCGTCACCGCGTCACCAGTTGAACCGTGCGTGCGCTCCTTGGTGCGCTATGGACTGAAGTCCTTCCGCGTCGCACGTTTGCCTTCCGGGTGTACACGGCGCATCGACGAGGGAAGGCGTCTGGTGCTCACAGGTAGTATATACGATCCAGACCCAGCGTTAGTACTATGGCTCCTACATCTTCTGAAATCCTGTCCACTCGCTTCAGTCAAACTCAAGTGTCTCTTGAAAATTACTGTGGGACAGTTGCTTGTGCCCCAGGAACCCCCCATCTTAAGCCCGAGAAGCCCGTATTGCTCTTGAGCCAAAGTTTGAAGGTTCCGTGTCTGTGGATTCCTTGTCCACCGAACAAATATCGCACATGCTATTTTAAGTGATCGGCGACTGCGGGCATGACATGTAAAACCATACAACAGGCCTTCATTGTGACTCGGCAGCCCGCTTCCGCCTGACATCACGCTCCTCAGCAATCGTAAGCTTGGTACCCTTTCCTTTAGGAAGCGAGACCCAAGGCTTTGAACCCTCCCCGATAAGAAAGATGTTGGTAATCCTGAGAAATATCAGCCGTCCACTACGTTGCCACGTCAATGTTCACCCACCGTGTTGCGAAAGTACGATCCATGGCATCCTTCACGTGCACAATGTCAAAGTCACCAATGTGCTTTTCGCGGTGAACAATGAGACCCGCACGACCCATGTTACGGCCACCAGTGATCAAGACCAGATTTCCCGTATCGAATTTGATAATACCATTAATCTTCTTTTGAACGAGATCGAATTTGATGGTGTCGTTCACTCTAATGGTAGGATCCGGGTAACGAATGGTGCGACCGTCGTGTGTGACAATGTAGGGAACCGCCCTGTTGCCGAGAGCGACCTTTTTCACTTTTAAAAGCTTGTAGGCTGCCTCCTCGGCGGTGATCCGGTGGATAACAAATCGGCCCTTGACGTCGTAGAGGAGACGGAAGTGCTCTTCCGACTTCTCGATGGAGAGCACGTCTGCGGAAGCATAAGCTAACTCGATCGGGCGCGTGTGCAAGTATCGTACCCATGAAACCAGTAGGATATGTGTTATCGGTGCGGACCTTGTTGTCTACTTTGATCAGACGTTGTTGAACAATCGAGGTGACTTCACGACCGGTCAGCGCATACTTCAGCCTATTGCGGAGAAAGATGGAGAGGGGGAGTGACTCCCGGAGTTTGTGAGGTCCGGGTGAAGGACGAGGAGCCTAGAACCACGTAGGACCATGATGGAAACAAAAAGTACTAAGACACGCACGTATGTACCGCTCAGTTTATCAAGCATCCATGACGAAGGCGCGGCAAGACGCTTGAGATGCTTCTTGGGTCCACGTGCCTACAAAGTGGCAGTGATGAGCATCGTGAATCCAGGAGGATGAACTAGCATATTGGGAGAGATTGTCATCCAGATCCAACGGACAGCATCCACCCTTCGCATGGACCCCATCTCTCGACTATGACACACAATAGCGTGAAATAAACCGCCAACTGACCATAATGAGACTCTTGAGGAGTGAAAGTTTGTCAACGACGGCGACCCTTTGATTTTACTTGCGACGGCAACGTTGCGCCCAGCACGAAGGTTTGGTTCTATCGTGGGTAAACTCCACTTTAGGGTAGGTCGCCAGCCTGCACGTGACCATTCGTCGTAGCCAGAAACTATAAAGCTATAGGCTGGTAACATGTTACACTGCTAGTATTGCAACATGAGTATTATAATCAACTACCGCCCTTCGTAGCACGCAGAACCATGTTCTCCAGTGCGATGGCACGATATTCTCCCGTCTCATCTGGCGCCCACACGGCATCATCGAGAACATATACTAATATTCCGCCCTTCCCATCTGCGGTTGGCGAGACTCGGAACAACGGCATGCGCGAGCGCTCGTGGACACGGCCAGCCGGTAAGAACATGAGATTGTGCGTCGCCGCATAGTCCTCCACAATGGCGCGGAACGTGATCTCCTGCACGCGTGCTGGGGGTTTCCTTGCCGCTCCTCCCTTCGCCGTGGCAGTTGGTGGTGCTGGTGATGGCGCGGCATCGCGATTGTGTTCTGGGTGGGGGAGCTTCGTGGGAGCGTCGGGCCCGAGTTCGATCGCCATGTTCATAAGTTGTAGTCCGCGCGTGAAGCCGTCGCGCACGGCAGGGAGCGCGAGAACCTCCTCGGAGAACACGCTCTTCCAGAACGCGTACCATTGCGCCACCTCGTCGAAGTTTGGGCGTGGCTGCACAAGCCAGATGTGCAACACGTCGAGCCACTTGGGGAAGAACTCGGCCGCGAGCAGAGAAGCGAAGATTGAACCACGTAGGAGAGGCGCCCACGCAAGCACCCGTTCTAGTGGAGCCATGTCTTGGGAGCGCGGGTTCACGCGGAACTCTTCGCGCAGTGCGGAACCGAGCTTGGGAACGACGTATTTAAGCATCATCGTGTCCCAGTCGCCTACACTGAAGACCTCGCGCCAGGTCGGTAGGTCATCGGGAACGCCTCCCGCGATATCCCATCCACGAAGGAGAGACTTGAGTTTGCGGCGTGCATCGCCCAGGAACTCCTCCATACGCAAACCAACGTGAGGAAGCCAAGGGAAAACAAGAGTCTTAAGAGGTACATCTGAACGCCGTGGACTCCAATCAGCGACTGCTCGAGAGACTTTTGGAAGAATAAGCTGGTCGAGGAAGTTGTCGCGAATGAATAGAGGGAGAAATGTTGACCAGGCTTCATACAACCGAACGGCTGGCTGAGGTGTACGAGGATCCCAGTCGTTGTTAATAGACGACCGGACTTTTGGCAACCAGATGTTCCACAGGAGACTCTCGAACGGAGTCATTGGTACCTCGACCTTGGGTGGGGGCACAGCGAAGGAGTCGCCTCCGAACCGACCCACCTGGGTGTCTGGTGGCCGCTCCTCACGGTTTGCGAGTCTCAGGGCTCGTCTCCAGAGCCGGAATGTCGAAAGTAGCTCGGTGGGATCTTCAAGCGGGTTCCACCGCGAAAGCATCCGCCGTACCTGAGTAAAGCATGTCAGTATTCACGCAGCTCCCGGGCAGCAATAGCACGAACTATTGGTACAACAGCTGCGACCACAACTTCGTCCAGTCTGTACTTGTCGAACTCTGACGGAAATTGCGATAGGAGCTTGTCAAAGTGTGGCGAGAACAGGTCTAGCGAAGCCTCGTAAACAGCCGCCTGTTGTCTGGCCAATGCCTGTATATCGTCAACAACGAGATGGACTTGCTGCATGCGAGATATAACTAAATAGCCGCCATCAGCATTCGTGCGAGGTTAGTATAGTAGAGGGAAAGACGTACGTTCCGCCTCTTCGTGGATTTTCTTATTCAACCGGACCTGCTCGTCTTGTAGAGTCTTTCTTCGCCTCTGAATTTCTTTGGCTTCACGAGCGAGGCCCTCTAGGTCCCTTGCAGCAGCTTCGGCGATAAGTCTGACGTTATGTCTGACTTCTGGTATGCGCGTAGAATCCGTGGATGGAGTCCACGAGGCGATAGACACCTCCGCTAACGAAGAGACTTCGCGAGGCTGGGGGAAGGACGGTTAGCCAACCCTTACTCAAGTGCGTCAGAATAACGTACTGTTGCGCCAGTAGCGTCTATGATGACTCCGAGTCCAGAAGGTCCAGCAGTGTCCTCCCCGACCTCGGCAACGATCTGCTCGTAGGTCTTATGCTTGACCTTCGTTTTCACCTTCTTTGGCTTCTTCCACGCATCTGAGGATTTATCCGCCTTCCGATTCTCTTTCCCCTTTGGCCCCTTCTTTTTCCCTCCCTCCTCCTCATCATCACTGACAACTTTCCCACGTCGGCGCGCCTCCGCTCTTGACTGCTCCGTGCGCTCGCTGAAGCCTTTGAACGCTATACCCATGTTCTTCGGGCGCACTTTCGATTCGATCGGGGCCACGATACCCTGACTCTGCGTACCGAGGCCAGTCCCCGTCTCCCAGCCCATCTTCGCGAGCATACGCGCACCAAATGAGCCCTCGAGCTTGCGGAAATGTGCGCTCTCGCTAGCAGAGAGGCTTGGTTTAGGTGGCGGAGGCGCCTGCGGCGTGCCATTCCTGACAAATGCGCGCTGTGGGCGTGAGCTCCCGCCAAAAGCAGAGGGCAGACTACCGAGGATGGTGGGGTCGTCGGATGTTGGCGGGGCGGGGGATGGTGAAGGTGCAGGAGAGGGCGTTACGGGGATGGAGACCGCGGCGGGGCGTGAGGCGCCAATTCCGCTTTTTGTAAAGCCAGAGAATGCTGTTGGGTGTAATTTGGAGGCGCCAAGGCCTAGTCCACCGAAACGCGGTCGCTGCTCTTCTTCTTCCTCTTGCTCCTCGTCGCGAATGCGTGGTGACGGTGCCTTTGAGGGTTCGGAATCGTCCTCGTTGTCATTAATGTCATCGTCTGTATCGTCCGCGTCAGCGTCCTCCTGACCATCCTCATCCTTGGCACCATCGTCTGAGGATTCAGAGTCAGAGCCAGAGTCAGGAAGAGTCCCGACGTCTGGTATATCCATGACGTCGGATTGGTCGACCTTGGGCTTAGAATCCTCCGTCTTGCTGGACACGAATGCGGGCGCTTTGGCCCAGTCGTGTCGCTGGGTAGGCTTGGCCTTGCCTCCGAAACCCTCATCCTCGCTATCCTCGTCACCAGTTGTACGGCGCTTCTTCCGCTGGTAAGAATCGTCGTCGCCAGTGTTTTCGTCATCGGAACCGCCTGAGGAGTCCGAGATACCATCGTCCATAAAACCACGCTTTCTACGAGGCATGGTGGGTGGAAGTCAAGGGGTGCACAACGCACGAGTCACAAATCACAAGTTGTGATTCACAGTTGCCCGCTTCCAGGGTGATCACCAACAAAAATTAAGACTAAAACCCGCCGAAACAACGACGGGTCCAGAGGACCAAAAGGTAGTGACGAGGGGGAAGAAAACAAAGGGCCTGGCCGGGAATTGAACCCGGGACCTCCTCCAAACAACGTAAAGCCCTAAGAAGGAATCATACTACTAGACCACCAGGCCGATATCTCCGGAACCAATTAGTATCAATATAAGTGAGCTGATTGCAACGAATTGGGAAGCTGACGCGTCTCGAGTAAGTCTCGGACTCGAACGCGTACATTCATGGACACACCACATTCGACATCATCAACACCAATGGACACGCAGAGAGTAGAGGCCCTTACGGCCTATCGTGAGGTCAGAGTCCTATGAGATTACGGCCAACATTTACTGATGCAGTTCATCCAGAAAATGCGGACACATGAGAACACTAGCGAAACCTTGAAGACTCGTGCGTCTAGTATAGAGCATCACGCATTCCGTCTCTGACCAGAAGAATTTAGTTCGGTTCTCGATTAAAGATTTACAGAAAGACTACAGGAAGACTGAGGATGACATCAAGGCCGTGCAGTCCGTTGGTCAGATCATTGGGGAGGTCATGAAGCAGCTAGACGATGACCGTTGTGCGTACACCGTCTCCGCTCTACCCTGTATACACTCAAGCTTTTTGTCAGTCATTGTCAAGGCCTCTTCAGGACCGCGATACGTCGTGTCTTACCGTCCCACTCTCCCTGCAAACAAACTAAAGACAGGCACACGCGTTAGCCTTGATATGACAACCCTTACAATCATGCGCATTTTACCGCGAGAAGTGGACCCCATGGTGTACAAAATGAGCCTGGAGGATCCAGGAGGTGCCTCTTTCGCTGGTATCGGTGGTCTGGGCGACCAAGTACGGGAGTTGCGCGAGGTGCGTCCGCCCTAAAATCGAGGTGTTTTTTTTAACGCGATTCATACTGGTGGTGGTACAGATCATCGAGCTTCCGCTTCTCAACCCCGAGCTCTTCCAGCGCGTCGGCATCACGCCCCCCAAAGGTGTACTGCTCTACGGCCCCCCAGGAACCGGAAAGACGCTGCTCGCGCGCGCAGTCGCCGCCACGCTCGAGACCAACTTCCTCAAGGTCGTCTCGTCCGCCATCGTCGACAAGTACATCGGCGAGTCTGCACGCGTGGTGCGCGAGATGTTCGGCTATGCGCGCGAGCACGAGCCATGCGTCATATTCATGGACGAAATCGACGCCATTGGGGGGAGACGGTTTTCCGAGGGCACCAGTGCGGACCGCGAGATCCAGCGCACACTCATGGAGGTCGGTCCTCTCGTCCTTCCTTCTAAGCGTCGGGACTGACATGCACGGGCAGCTGTTGAACCAGATGGATGGTTTCGACTCGCTCGGGCGCACAAAGCTTATCATGGCGACTAACCGACCTGACACGCTGGATCCCGCATTGATGCGCCCGGGCCGCCTCGATCGCAAGATCGAGGTGCCGCTTCCCAATGAGCAGGCGCGACTCGAGATCCTCAAGATCCACGCGGCGCCCGTGAACAAGCACGGTGAGATTGACTATGAGGCCATCGTCAAGGTGTGTGCATTCCCAGATATCCCTCCCCAATTTTTGTTTTACAATTCGGTTTTGCGTAGTTGTCAGACGGCTTCAACGGCGCAGATTTGCGGAACGTGGTGACGGAAGCGGGGATGTTCGCCATCCGAGATGACCGGTACGTTAGCTCTCTCCTCGTGGCAAACAGATCCATGTTCTGACTCTTTCACTCTGTAGGGAATATGTCCAGCAGGAGGATCTTACGAAAGCAGCGAGGAAGGTAGGCGAGGCGAAGAAGCACGAGAGTAAGCACCAATACATTTGACCTTGGTTTGTGTTGGGTATCTGACTGACTTGACATCACAGCCAAACTTGATGTATCAGCATAGTCCCACGTTTTCTTGTTTCTCGACTATTTCATTTTTTCCATTTTTCTCCTACACGTTCAATGACGCCCGTCGATCCCCCATGAACCATCAAAAAAGTATGTCCACAGAAAAAAAATGATAATAAAAAGTAAGTAGGTATATCCCCAACGCACCTCTTTGTCCCACCGCAGCCGCCGTCCCTCAAAAGCCCAAAAACCGTTTCTTCTTCTCTTTCCCTGACTTCTCCTTCCCATTCGACGATGGTGGCGTGTACGAATTGACCGACAGCGTGCTACCCGACAACGACGGCTCGGGCGTCGGGCGCCCCGCGTTGCGCGCGCTCACACTCTTGCCCATTGGCGGCGGACGCTGTGTCTGCGGTGGCGCCACGTCGCGTGTGAAGTACCGCTCGTCGTAGAACGCCTGGTATGGCCGCGGGCCCTGCAGTTCTCTAAGCCCATTCGGGATGGCGCGCGAGCCAGTTCCACTGAGGTCGAGCACTTTGAGGTCGTCGACGAACTGGCGCGGCGTCAACGTGTGCGTCGAACCTAGAATATTATCACACATATCAACAATGGGGGCCCCCATTCATTTTTTGGTTGGCGGCGCACCGATGATGACGTCCTTCCCGAGCTGGCTCGAAAGTAGGTACGCCTCGCGCATCTCCGAGTAGGTCATCCCGCCCGCGACGAACACGAGTACCCGCTGGCGCGTTTCTGTCACTGCGTTACCTGTGCGCGCCGCGCGGTGCCAGCTGGGCTTGGCGCTCCGCAGCGAGGTTGTCGGTGTGGGCGTTGGCCTGGCGCTGGATGTGGCTGGCGCGGCCTGGGGGTAGTCCTTGACGTAGGGGAATCCAACTGGGTCGAGTCTGCCTGAGACTTGGTCCTACGTTGTGTATGCGCGTGAGAGGCGTGAGAAGATAGAGGGCAAAGAAACCAGCGTACCTCGATGACGGTGCGAAGCAGGGGTTTGTATCGTGAGAGCTCGTACTCTTCTTCGTTCGACTTTTTCTGCTTGATGCGCCATTTGAGGTCCTTGTCCGCTGGTCCCTGGTACACGCATATTGTTGCAGACTAGATAGTCGTCAGAGTATATGCGGGACGTACCCTGCCGATTCGGACACCCAAATGCACGAGCGCATTGACGGCGTCCATTTCTGGACGCGTCAGTCGCGCGTGTTGGTACAGCCGCCGGCGGTCCTCGTCTGGGACGCCTTCTCGATATTGGATGTATAGCGCGATGATACGGACCTTGTTGGAATTGCTGCCGCAGAGAGATCAGGATTCGTGGAAATAATAGAAGATTCTCGTTCTTGTGACATACATGACCTCCCGGCTGTCCAATAGCGGGACCATCTCCTCGACCAGTGTCTTTGGCGTTTTACCTTCCGATGTCAACCCCGTCGAACAATTCTAGTGTATGTTGTTAGAAAACAAGTTGGCCCCACGTATCGACGAACATACCTGCTCGACCGTCGCCACTACCGGTAATTTGTCCCGCTCAAAAATGTCCATGCACTCTTGTGCCATACTTAGGTGTAGTGAAAACTGAGGGCTCAGACTGAGTCTACTGCGGTGGACGGCGATTGGGCCGCGTACCTTTTCCCTCTGCTCCTGATATTGGGGCAAGCTGGCTAGCATGTCCTTCATATCGTTGAGTGTAGCAGCACCCTCTCTGAATCGAAGCTAGCATCACAGTTCGGTGTGAATGACGCCGAACACACTCACCCCTTGAAACCTGCATTGTCTGTCATAAATTTGTTAAAGTCTGCCATGAGCTTGTCGATCGCCTCTCGCATGTGCATATGCCGCACGTCGGTCCACACCGTATCCGCGTCCGATAGAACCGCCGTCTTGTCCTCATACGCGCCGACAGAGGACTGGAACTTGTATCTGCATACGTAATACGTTGGTCATGAACGCGCGAGAGCTCGGTAGGGGGAACACGCACGTATATTTAGAGCCTTCCTCGATAGGAAGGAGGTCATTTGCCATAGCCTGGTATGTAAAGTCATGAATGAATGGCGCGACGACGTCCATCGCTCGATCCGTCACGATCAGCGTGGCCCGCTGCCTGCCCGCATCCTGTTTCTGCACCAATTGTCAGCTCTCACGTGCGTTCGCAGCAAGACAAACGTACCGGGAAGTCAGGGTTTGCGCGCTTGTATTCGTCCAGCGCTGACTGGATCTCGAACGCTAGGACGCGCGACACGACCTCCGCGTCCGCTGCCTCGCTTTGGCGTGCCTGCTCTCCGCGTGCAAGGTTCGTCCGCCAGCGGAGCGAGTTCTCGTTGGCCGGGCGTGGTGCGGCGCGGGTGCTCTCGTGCGGACGCAGCGCGCCGAGCGGCCCATGATGTGCGGGGACATAGTATCGGATATACGGATATTCGTTGAGAGTGATGCATACGTTTGCGATCTACATGCACGGGTGAGCAAGGTAAGGAAGACGTAAGAGGCGGTGATGCGCGCACGGATTTCGCAGCGAAGCGGATATCCTCCTCTGCTCGGTCCCTCTCGGCGCGTACAGTAGCGTCGGATCGTGGTGGAGAGTACACGCTGAAAAATTGCTCAGGCACACGTAATGAGAAAGCCTGTGCCTCCATTGCTGATGCCGTACTTCAGGGCTGTTTCGTGTGCACAGATCAAGATCAGACTCACCCCAAAAGTTGATGTAGAGGTCCTGCAAGCCGCGAAGGTATGGCTCTGCGGGCGAAGAAGTGAGTCGTTGGAAGAGTTCTTCTGCCAAGGCTGTGTTGCAGATATGTCAGAATGGGGGCACAGTTCCGAGTTACGCGATGGGACGCACCGTCGACGAAGAAGAGATGGGCGCCGGCATACTGCTGTTGCCCACCGGAGAAGTCGCGGATGATACGCTCGATGTTGGCGGAGGTAGGCGTGAGGATGTACACCGCGTCGAAGCTTGGCTGTGACTCGCGGTTGCTCGTTATGGATTCGATGACTGATGCTAGGTGTTTAGGCAAGTGGGACAAGGATAACAACGATCAAGGATCGCACGGGTTACATTCTCCTCTAAAATATCAAACTGCTTGAGAACCGAGTTGAGCAACTGTTGCGAGTGCTCGTCGATGACGAGGATCTTCCATCTCGAAGGAGGATTGACGGAACGGATAGCGTTTAGGAACTCTGGGACGAGATGAGTGAACGGGACGATAAAAAAGAGGAATAGAGAACGAGTTTACTGTTTCTGACGATAGTAATGAGAGAGGACATGCGAGCGAACAGTTAACTTGGCCCGAGCTTTGTCCCGCACCGCATCTCCTCACAAGTCCACTCTCGGCTATCTCCGACACAATTATTATTAATATCCATTGCAGGGGTATCTAGTAAGAATTCATCATTCCACAACCAACAACACCAACCAACCCCACTACTAGCCACGAAACGGAAATCCTCCCATTCGCTGCGTTTGAATTATTCGATTGCGCAGTGCTCGAACTCGTCACAGTGTGATTTGTGTAGGGGAACGTCGTGTTCTGATTGCTCTCCACGTACATGTTCCGAGCAGGGATGTCCGAGCAAGTCCCAATTGGTTTGAGCTGTGCGGGTGTGTACTCTTCAGAAGACTAAATCCTGACACACACTGTTACTTACAGAAAACGGTGGGTTGTGCGTCAACGCAGCATTTAACGTATACCCAACTGCAAGATCGACAGTGACCTCATACAAGTCGTGTTGCAAAACGATAAAGCTGGACAATCAAGTCACAAAAAAACGTCATATATGCTGATTTCCCATGTGGACGCACCCAGTGGAGAGAGTGGACGCATTGCCCAGGATCGACTCAAACGTACTGAATGACGTCGTTGCGTTAACAAGTCCGCCAGCAACCCTCCAGTCTTTCGACACCGATGTCGTTAACACACTCTTCTTGATCGTCGTGACACTCACCATTAGTGTCGAATGGGCCGGAAGCGGCAGCACTCGTCCATATGATGGGTACCATTCCCATGGCCAGAGCGATCGCCCGTACGCGGTCGTCTATGATCACGTGCTAGTAAGTTCTCCATTCGCCAGCACAGATTTGTGGGAACGCACCAATATCCCCGTACGGCGGTCGCATTGTCGTAGGCGTCACGCCAAGCACCTCCTGGATCGCCTTGCGTGTCCATCCAAACTCAGCAACGATCTGCTCGTTTGTCAGCGACGTGAGAGGCTAAAGGTGTCATCAGCTAATTGTAACGGGACGAAGGATGTCGAGTCATACACGGTGGGACCACGTGTGGACGCTGATCTCATGGCCAGCCATGTATTCCTCGATCAGCACCGCGGGACGCTCAATGACCCGGGAGCCAACGACAAAGAACGTCGCCAAGATACTTTGCTTTCCTAGATAGTTAAGAAGTGTCCTGTGCTCAACAAAAGCGCTCAGTCAATGCGCGGACTCTACGGCAAGAAACACTGACTGAGCTACAAACTGGATATCAGCATACAGACATCAAAGAGAAAAGGACATGAAAGACCCACTCCACGGGCTTGGGCCGTCGTCAAAGCTAACTCCCCAGTCATATTTCTTGGGGCACGCGGTGATATCCGTGTCACGCGTGAACCCGCCACACGTCCACCAGCCGCGAGTACTTGCCTGAGCCGCCGCCGCCGCGTCACCCAAGCATGTACCGTCCGCCGTCGGTGACCAGTCGGGAATATCGAAGCCCTCAAGTTCTTGGAGCCACTGTTGTACCTCAGGAGAATCTTTGTCGCAACTTAGTCATCTATCCCAAAGAGAGAGAGAAGGGCGGCTTACTGGTATCGGGTACCTTGTCTTGCACCGGCCAGTCTGCGGCATTAAACACGACTGAAGATAAACAGGCGTGAGTTACAATGAGGACCATGAGGCGGGACACGAGAGACGCACAAGCGGTGGGCAGCGGAGGCGCTCCCTGGATCGGCGGCGTCGCGCCGGGCGTATATGTCGACGCGACGGGCAATGATGTCCCGGTCTGCATGCCCGATGAAATCATACTCAGCGGCGGCACGCCGTTCTGGCCGACCGGGACGGACGCCGACGAAGACGGAGATGAATTTGTCCCGGTGGATGACGTGGAGCTGCCGCTACCAGTAGATGTCGAACCAGGAGATGTGATGGTGAAGGAAGGGACTGGGCCAGTACTGCTGGCCAGGGGCGACGACGAGGACGGTGAGCTTGAATGCGTGATGGTGGTCGTACCGGCGGCGAGGTTGATTTGGCGGCGGTGACCATGATGGAGTGCGTGCGTGCCCGCCGTGAGCGCGACGACAGAAAATAAGAGAGCGACGAAAGCGGGGAGCTTCATTAAGAAGAAAAAATAGACAACGAGTGTGGGTATGCTTCGCGAAGCGGCGGGCAAGACGGACGAGGGCAGAAGAGGTGAGAGAGAGAAAGAGAAAGAGAAACGGCTGTCGGTGAGGTACCACCATTGCCAAGAGCCAAGACATAAAAGGTCACGCGGAATGAATAGCCCGTGTCGCGCTACCAAGCGAATGTGCCAGGTGCCGCGGTGCCGTTTCAGCCCGACCAGCATCGCGTGAGCAGCTTCTAGCGTAAGAGTCCATTTAATAGCACCATTGTGAGGTCTACAGTCTGTGCTTCAAGCTGAAACAAGGGAAACAAGCAGCACCGCAGCCAGATGCTTATCGTACTGTAGTCCCAGTGTAATTTAACGGCGATCACACACTTCTTTTTTGTTCCTTGGCACGCTTAACAAAGCCTGAGCTCGGCCACGGCTTTGACGTACTTCCCATCAGAGCATGGCACGCCGAAAAGGGCAGACCAGACGATAGAAGTTTCATGAGACGAGGGGTCCAGTATTAGCCTGAGCTTCTGAAATGGCACCTAATGGCGAAACAGCGCATGTGGCAATCTCTCCTTTTCCCGTATTGTGATTCAGATATGCTCTAGGTTATGCACCTGTTGAAAACGTAAGCTGGGAAACACTATGATGTCGCCGCGTTGCAGGACGCCACAAGGACACCGGAGTCACATGTGGAAATTATACAGTACACGTCCGATCTCAGTTGAACCTAGATCCAGAACAAAACCCATTAGTTTAGGAGCATGGTCAGATTGGTGCAGGAAAGCATGCTGCAAGTTTCTCTTCTCGCCCCCAGGAGAGAACATGAGATGAAAGGTCACGTGGCTCTGCGGCTGCGCTTCACCTTGTAAGGCACCCGATTCTCCCCCTGGTTCCTCTGCTCGCCTCATGTGTGAGCCCCTAACTGCAGTTTGATCCATCAAAAGGCGGGAAGCCGAGGCCCTCTACTGTATTAAGCCTAATCCAGCGGCCTGCCTCCAGACCCGCGGCGAGAAAGCAGGCCTTCAAGTCTGCAGCTTCCCCTTGCTCTCGCATGCTCTGCCGCAGCTGTTGATTGGCCGTGTTTCACCGTCGTCGTGCTTCTACCTCGGCTATGCTTGAATACGTCATGGCCGGGGTTTTGGTACTAGCAGGTGTGTCGCGTGCTCTCCCGTGTTCTCCTCATACTTAAGTTATACATCTCTGATGATGGCAGCGCATCACGCATCGGAAGATCTTCGTGTGCACCACGACAACTTACTATCTGTGGAGATGAGGAGACGCTCGTGCGAGCGCCAATTTGCTGGTCGTAGTGATATTAGCGCCGCTGACGACGGCCGGACTTTGGCGCATTGTTGATACCGGTTTCTGTTTCGTGGAAAAGGGCTAACGCGAGGTTGCGCTACTGTCGGACCCTGGGATATGAAAATAAAGTACTAATGATTTTCTGTAGCCTCAACAAGACCTCTTCAGCACTTCAAACTTTACATAGTTGTAGACAAATGTATATCCGATAGATTGGTGATTTTTATCTATTTATTTATCAATGGCATAGAACTGCAGTGGCCATCCAAGTTTGCCCGTACTTCTGAAATTTTGGTCACGCAAATGTCACACAAATGTCATCATTCGAAAGCTGGAGAAAGCACACGGCA
>QFDV01003997.1:0-19726 GCA_003315845.1 Lactarius trivialis
TTGGGACTGATCCCTCTTTTTTCCTTTGATCTCGTATCTACACATCCTAATTTACATACAGTATTTTTTTGGGGGCCAGGAAGTGGCGGGAATGTGGGGATTTCATGCAATCTTAAAATATGAGCCCAAATGCAAATTTGCAAAAGGGTTTACACGATAGTAGTTGCGTACTTTTAGGATTCGGACAAGTAGTTATCCTCATTCTCCGCTTAGTCCGCCTAACCAATTATTTTCGGAAAAGCGCTCTATCGATATGAAAACCGCTGTAATTTTCCTCCCATTCATGATCGAGAATAGGTCAGAATCCGTTAGTAGCGATTTGTACTAACCGCGATGGTATCATCGGGCGCGTCACTGTACGGTTCCCAATTACTGCTTGCACCTTACAGCTAGTTTCATATCGATAGCGCGCTTTCCCAAAAAAAGTACGGTAGGCGGGCTTTCGGGAACTCCCGTCGGTAGTCACTTACTGAGATAATAAATAATTGTAATAAATACATAATTACATCGCGACCAATAGGACAATGAAAGAAAAACATAAGCCTTATGTAAATTTTCGATCAGCTTCGGATAATTCCGAATAACTAGTTATCTTTTGTCTCCGCTCAATGTGACTACCATACTTTTTTTCGGAAAGCGCGCTATCGATATGAAACTAGCTGTAAGTTCTCATCTTATGATACACTTGCCAGTGACTGTGCAACTCTTGGCGACTCGGTATACAACTATGCGAGTCGATGGCCGATAGCATGATGACAACCACCCCTGGCCGCGCTGGGAAATCACTACTACTACAGTAATAGTACTATGATATATGTTAGTCTGCCGCCGGCGCAAGCTACTAGTACTAGTAGTACCTCATCACTTTGCCGCGGCACTACTCTTGGCGCTGCTTCAACTCTTGGCGGAACTCTTCTTTCCTCTCACACATGTGTTACAGCATGCCGCCCAAGATCGTGGCTCGTGCTCCTTGAACTGAAAACATAACTCTAGAACAATATTGCAATTTTTGAAAGAATGGACCAATGGTAAGTAACTTGGATTATTGGTTAGGAACACCGCCTCCCAATTTGGATTCCGCTGTGCTATTCGGGGATGGTCCTGTTTTGTGTCGGTACCTCGCTTGCCCAGGCTCGCTACGTTCATGGCACCAATTTGTCTCAGACCCAGCAACGCCATATTGTGTCTCTTCTACATATATATCACATCAGTTTTGCGGCGTGACGTTCGCTTGTACCACCACCCTTGCTTTCTCCCTCCCTTTGTGCGTGCGCGCTAGCGTACGTTCGAACCGTGACGGAGTGTCCCGTAGGATTTGGTCGTCATGCCTGATCTAGCCACCACCGCGTCACGGTTGGGGAGCGCTTCTGGATCGCAAAGCCAGGCCATCGTTCTCGGTCCTGGTATCATTGGCCTTTTCATCCAAGGAATCGGGACTGGCATGATTTTTTCCCAGCTCGTGACATGGGTGTCTCTTCCAGGGCGTACTCACCATCGCCTCATCACCATCCTGACCGTATTCATAACAATAGTTGGACTGTGGGTGCTTTGGTACACCTTTTACCCCCTTCATTTGTCCCCTCATCGTTTGTAAAGTGTACAAACAGTGATATACTTTCTCTCCATCTGGCGAATCTACGTAAAGCACCCTGGGGAACCGGTGTGTGGAATCGTCACTGCCTTATCGTTGATGTCTGTGACATTCTGACTCCATATAAACCCTAGATAATTCAATCTTGGACTGAAAGGATTCACCTAATTCTTGTTTGTCGCCCTTCAAGCTTCATGAGGGATTATCGATCTCATACGAATGTCGCCTTTAGGCAGTGCTCGCAGCAACTCCCGTTCATTCGTTGTTGCTTTGGCGCTGTTATCATGTGCGCTTCCCCTGCATTTCGTGGTCCTCTTGATGACCTACACCGGCCAGATCCTCAACAGGAACGTGTATCTCATCGTTAGTTTGACGGCAGCGCGAGATAAAAACGGTGCGCTGAATTAGGTTTCCGACTTAGATGCCGCTTCTTTTGCTTCTGCTGTGCACGATCGCACTGTCCATTTTCGACACTGTCGGCTTGTTTTGGGGGATATACAGTGGGGCAATTCCTAGCGGTTCACACGCGTCCTGGTGTCGTGAGAGAGGAGCCTCGTCTTCTTCTAGTGACTCTTTCTGACATAACCCTCAGTTCTCTTGTACAGCACTTTCTCTTCGAGTGAGATGAATCTCCGTCCAGGAAATATTCAAAAACACCTAACACACAAACCTCTTAGCCTTGGACATCATTCTCAGTAGCATCCGTGAGCCCCGCACATTTGATTTGGGAAAGTGATTCTTCATATCTTATTTCGGATGATCATCTAGTGTTCTATTATCTCACCCGGTCAAGGAAGCGGGTATATGCAGATCACGCGGTCCAGGTGTGTGTTGCGTATCCGTGTCAGCGTTGTCCCCTGTATTGCTTAAAATTCCTTTCCAAGTGGATTTCTCGTCACATTATCATTGTGTGGCAATCGGCAATACCACCAACGCTCTGCAGCATTGCTCTTTTCATAGTATACATCGTATCGCGTCGTCTGTCCCCGGTGTGTCCCTTTCCAGTCCCGGTTTCGTCGTTTGCTGGATGAGCATGACTGACAAGAGCACTCGTCACTCAGGGAGAGATGGAAATGTGGTTCCCAACGATCCAGGCGATGATCGGGATGCTTTACGTTCTCTCACACTTCTACAACATGTACGTTGTGACTTACCTACCCCCTTTCCAATCATGCTTATCACCTTGTCACGGGTTTCGCAGCAATTCTCGTTCGCCATTTGTTGGTGACCAAGAGCAACCGTCAACGTCATACGTGTTTCCTCTCACGGTGCCTGCGCTCAATGGGACGAGCACCTCCGCTCTCAACACCTCCGGAGAGCTCCCATCGGAACCCTGTACTGATTCTTTCGGAGGTACACACAGTGTGCAGCAATAAAGCATCGGCGTCGCGGGTGTATATTTGTAACATTTAGACCGGTGTACATCTAGAGGTGACGGAAAGGCGGTTCGGATTTGAAAACCACGTCCCTGCCCCTTGGTCGTGCGAATGGACGGCTTTACCGTCACCGTCTTGTTGCAGGGGTGGGGGGCTTCCCCTCTCCCTTCCCCATCCTCCTGGCTGGGCATTTATTTGTCCGACATCGGTCATAGGCACTAGATGCTGGGTAGTACGCATGGTATTTGGTCCTGAGAAAGCGCTCTTGATAACGGGCCCGACTCGGATTGGAAAATGTCGCCTGTGTACCGTATGTATTAAGTTACTGTACTGTATATACCAAGTTATTTCCCAATCGATGCGTGATCGAGATTGGTTTTAAGGTCCATCTGACCGACCCTTGAGCTTGAGCTAGAGAAAACAAGTATGAACCCCAAAATCAACTCAACTCAGCTGGATGACAGCTACCATGACCGGCTCTTTCCAGTACTGTACCAGTCTGTGAAAAAGAAAAAGGCGGCCGGGTCAGCGCCAGTCAGCTGGTAACTTATCCCAATTCCAGCAACCACTGGCAAGTAAGCGCGGAGAAGTAACGCACCGCGGTCCATAATACTAACTTGAGAAATACTCGATCCGAGTCACGAGAGCAATGGCACAGAGACCGGCGGAATGGCAGCTTTCTACACAACGACAAGGAAGCGTATGACTCGCCACCTACTACTATTTCAATCATGCGGATGGCCAAGGCGCACAGTACGAGAACGAGCCTGTGAGGCCTGAGGTTTGGAACACGATGACACGTGGAATTTGCACACTGGTTAACTACGAGTATTAAATTGTCGAGGAGGACCGTGGATCGAGACGAAGGTACCGGTTTTCTCTCTTCCCGTTGCTCGAGCTTGCGCAGGGCAGAATGAGGACATGAACGTACTGTACCCTGAGCGTGAGAAAGCCCGACGTACCCAAGTGATATAGTGATACGTAACGCGTAACGTAATGGCGTCGCACCGCACCTGGGATAAGTTACACCGGGACTGCTGTATCATCCTGCAGGTAGTAATGAAATTTGCCAATGAGCGGGGAGCGTCATGCATGATCGCATTTGACGGCAGGAGAGCCTCAGGCTGAAAGAGTGTCCTCGGGCGTTTCTCGGCCATTGTACTTTCCTTATCTTTTAGAGCTTCAGAACTCGGACTCGGACTTGAAATGGCCATGCCGCTACTATCTCTGACGGCTTCGGTTCTTCTCTTCCCAGCTCACGCGCCGCACGACAAATATAAAACGAGATGATACAGCCGTCCCCATCCGTGCTTCTGCCCTTCTTTGGCCACCTCTTTCTCTCCCACAGCTATGGGCAAATGGTCGATGTCGCAGGTGTCTCGACTCCGAGTCGTCCGTCCGTCCGCATGGAAGCTCAAGCCGGAGCCATCGACATTCGCGCCTAGCAGCGCCTGGAGCAACAAGGACATGGATCCCGTACCTCCCCATCTGCGGACATGGACGACGCTCAACTATGTGACATACTGGATCTCGGATGCCACGAATCCTGCCATGTGGGAATTTGCTTCGTCTATGCTTGCGATAGGCTTGTCTTGGTACGAACCGTGCTCATTCCCGGGGACCATGGCTGACGTTGAGCCCGCAGGCGACAGGCACTGCCAGCAATAGCAACTGGGCATCTCATCATTGCCGTCATCATGGTGCTGAACGGCACCGTTGGAACCCGGCTTCACGTACCCTTCCCCGTCCTCAATCGTTCCTCCTTTGGGTTTTGGTTGAGCTATTTTAGTGTCATTAGTCGCGTTGTTTTGGCGATGTTCTGGTTCGGCATTCAGACCTTCGTTGGTTCGGAGTGCGTTTATCAGGTGCGTTCGACCCCGCCTGCATCTCTTCTCATTAGGCTCCTTACGGCGCTTCTCCTTCCTTCAGATGTTGAAAGCTATCTGGCCATCTATAGCTCGTCTCCCAAACCACCTTCCTCCTAGTGCAAACATCACCACTTCCGGTGCGTGTCCACTCAACCCCGCTCCAAAGTCTGGACGGCACTTACTCCGCTGGTTTTATAGGGATGATTTGCTACTTTCTCTACTGGTTCATTCAGTTCCCTTTTATGCTCATCTCACCACAAAAGATACGCTGGCTATTTTTAGCAAAAGCAATCATAGTACCACCGACATGGTTGGCGTTGCTTATTTGGGCATTCGTTAAAGTACCACCAAACAGTGGGATTCTTGCACAAAAGGCCGAGCTGAGTGGGAGTGCGCTCTCGTGGGCGTGGCTTAGTGCACTCAATAGTTCGCTCGGGCTCTACGCGACTCTTGGCGTAAACATCCCAGATTTCACCGTGAGTCACATGTCCGTTCTACGACCGATCACGTGAGACTTCCGGAAACCCAGAGATACGCAAAGAACGAAAGAGCGTACGCGACTCGAAACTTTCCCAGTCACGACTTAAAAAAGCGCTGAAATCGTTTCACAGCCAATATATACAGATCATCATTATACCTATTGCGTTCACGCTGGCCGGCTTCGTTGGCATCGCCGTGACGAGTGCGGGTATCACCCTTTACGGCGAAACACTCTGGGATCCGCTCAAGCTGATCGACAAGTGGGACAACCGCGCCGCCGCGTTTTTCACGTCTTTCGCCTTTGCTCTCTCCACGCTGGGCACGAACATCTCGGCCAACTCGCTGAGCGCCGGGAACGACTTGACCGCGCTATGCCCGCGCTATATCAACATCCGACGTGGGCAAGTCATTTGCGCGTTTCTCGGTGGGTGGGCACTTTGCCCCTGGGATATACTCGCAAAGTGCGTATGCCAAGGAAGCTCTAACGCTGACCTAACAGCACTTGTAATTTGTCAGCGCGACGGGCTTTCTATCTTTCATGAACGGCTACACCGTCTTCCTCGGACCTATCACCGGAATCATGATCACTGACGTAGGTTTGCCTTTCCCCCTTTCATCTGCTGTCAACATCATCCCTGTTATGTTAGTATTGGCTCGTACACCGCACACATGTCGATGTTCCTTCGATGTACCGGCCACACGGCAGGTATAGATATACTTACGGCGTGGTATGATGCCTTCCGTCGCGCATCGTAGATTCATTTGCTGACGTTCCGTAGAACTGGCGCGCGGCCGCCGCTCTGCTGGTATCTGTGCCGCCAACATTTCCCGGGCTCATCAACAGCATCAACCCAAAGATACGCATCGGTACCGCGGGCGAGCGCCTATTCGATATTGCGTACTTACTCGGGGTGAGTGAGCGTGGAGACTGCCTCCCTCGTTTTTTTTCGTAACTCTCCGAGAATGGCATTTGAATACTGGAATTGAATTGCAGTTCACCCTGGCGTCGACCGTTTACTTCACCTTCTCGAAGCTCTTCCCTGCGCACGAAACGATGCTCGATCACGCGATCCTGGACAACGAGGAAACGCGCTCAGACAATGGCAACGACGACGACGACGACGATAAGAAGGACCGCGACGTGCTGAAAGTCGCATAGACACATGTGCCCCTCTGTATAGATAGCAACTCGACAATTAGCCCCATTTCGTGATTATTGCCTTTGGCTTAACCGTTGATCGAATTTCGCACTTGTCAGGACTCGGGATCTAATGGCAAAGGAATGCGTGTGTGAAAGCATTCCTTCCTGAAACATGTTGGCGGTTCATTTGTGAAAGCCAGAATTTACCACCCTCACGCGCCGTACGCCTGAGCCATGACGGGAGAGAGAAGGTTCCGAGTTCGCGCACAGATACGACGGACGTTCTGTGTCGTCGTATCCTCCTTGAATCTGTTGGGGAGGAGGGACCCTCGCTTTAATTTACATTCCTCCTGGATGATTTCGCTTTCCAAACTGGCACGCGCACGCGCGGCGTGTTTCACCTTAAGACGAATTCCAGTCCACGAGCCCAACCGCCGTGTCCGAGAGTTCGCCAAAAGCCAAACGACCTACGAACGCCAATCGAGTCGAATCTCTTGCACAGCCATCCCCTCAACGTATAAAAGCCCGCGCTTCAACTCCCTCCAACATCAGAATCTCAGTCTCCCGTAGTTACTAGATGGTTCTTTCTCTTCATATCGTTCTCCCCCGCGCCCGCGCCCCATGCTATGCGCTGGGGGGTCACCGGGGGCCAACGGGTGGTAGTCGATCACTGAAGTTTACTTTTACTTTTTTTTCCGCAGTACTTTACTCTCTTCGCCTACCGAGAGAGTCTGCGGCGCCCCTCGCGGTCGTCTCCCTCCGGTCACGCGTGGCCACACCAGTTGGTTGCCGGCCAGCTTTGGGGGGTCCGACGACTGACGAGGGGAGGAAAAAGAGCTTCGGTTTTTTTTGTTGTTGTTTTGTTTTACTTACTCTCGTAGTTTAGAGGTAGTTTAGAGATCTTGTCGGGTTGGCAGCGACGCGTCCAGACACCGGGGAGTTCTGACGGGGTGCTGGGGGACTGGCACACGTACACCTCGAGAGACGCAAGAGGCGAAAGAGCCCACCCAAAAGAGGAAAAGGTCCGAGGTTTAGAACCGGTTGTCTTGCCTTGGATGGCCAGGACGCGTCGTTGTTGCCCACCCCACTGCAAAATATATTATCGCGTGGGTTTGATTCGTTAAGTCATGGCGTGATGAGTGCTTTGAGCGACAACGATTCATAAATGTAACATGATCTTTTCTTCCAATATATGTACAATTTCCACTTCGTAAAGGGTTGTCCTTGCACGGGGGGTAAAGGTGGTAAAGGCTCACAGCCACAGATACAACAAGTCGACTGGAATCGGAGTGTGCACATCCTGTCGGCGCTCAAAGATTACTCGAAGAGGTCGCGTCCGGCTGAAGGAATCTCTCCAAGAAGTGAATCTTTGCGGCGTTCGTGAATTCAATCACGCTCTTCTGCTTGAATCCTGAAACCCCCCTCCTACGTCAGCCTTTCTTTTCTTTTCTTTTCTGCTGGCGACGTACCGTGGCCTTCCAACTCGCACACCATCAGCTCCATGTAGACCTTCTTGCTCGCGATATCCCACATATGCAGAGCCTCGCCCACGGGCACGCGCGAGTCTTCCTCGCCGTGCGCGATCGAGAGCGGCACCGTGATCTTCTCCGCGTTGTTCAGTGGCGAGATGCGCTCGAGGAACGCGCGCACGTCCGGGTACGACTCGTCGCCGTACTCGCGCCGCCGTTGGTCGCGCCGCCGGTCCGCCGTGTTCTCGAGGAAGGACGGCCAATGGGCGATGCCAAAGTTGGCCAGTCCGCACGTGAGCTTGGAAGAAAAATGTACGAGCGAGGCCTTAAATGTACAGTGTTACTGTTTAGCAAGGCAACGCCGCGTGGACATCCCGACAGAGACTAATCTCACATAGACCATGTAGCCGCCATCTGTGAAACTAAGTGTTAAGAAAAAAGAAGGGTGGGAGGTTCGGGATGGCGGGGGGGATACGCACAAGATCCGCCCATGACAGCTATACGAGACGATATGAGCTCGTTCTTCATATTCTGGTCGATGTGGTCCAAGAGAGACCCGATATCTCTGAGAAAAGTCGCTCAGCAACAACTCATAGAAGAGCAGAAATAACGCCAGACTTGACTGAGTCTTCTCGCTTGAACACGTCGTCCAGCGCGGAGTAGCGTCTCCCGTACCCAGTGCTTCCACGGACATTGGGATAGATAACCGCGCAACCAAGCTCGTTCAGCAAGTATCCGTGAATTAGGCTAAGGCAGCAAAGCAGTAGGAGTCAGCCGTGAGTCGGTCTAGTAACGATAGAAGCATNACGGACATCCTCGAGTCAGCGGTGCTCTGACCCTCCGGGCCTCCATGGATACTGATGATGACAGGCACGGCCGTGTTCCCGTCCTTGGGGTGGTAGTACATGCAAGGCACCTCCAGTCCGTCGAAGCTCTTGAACTTGAGCAATTTCGGCGGATACACCTTGAATTGCGGCGGGCTCGGCGTGGCCTGGCGATACGCCGTTGGGACGACCGAAATGAACGGGTGTCCTTGCTCGTCCTGCTCCGCAGCGTCCTCAAACACCTGGGAAAAGTCGAGGGACGCGAGGGAGCCATTCATGTGGAACGAGTTGAAGTGCACGACCAGCTCGTTCGGCCGGGCGTTCCGCACGTTCGCGGCGTACCCAACGGGCGAGACCTCCCAACCACGCGCGTAGCGGACCTCGAGCACCTCGTTGGCGTGCGCGCCGGAGAAAGGGATCGCGTACATGGTCTGCCAGCCCTCGACGTTGGCGCGGAAGAACAGCGCAGCGGGGGTGACCAGCAGCCCGTCCGTCTCCCACGGGATCGGCGGAGCGCGCGGAGGCCGGGTTCGGGCGTCGTGATGTGGGTGACAGTCCTGGCGCGGGTATCGTACGCGATGACGCTCATAAAGTCGCCAAACGCGTTCGTGAGGAGGTACAGGACGTGCGCCTGGTCAGGATCGCGGGAGAACCTCGGGCTCCAGTTGGACGTCTCCCCCAGCTTCTCCGTCGCGCCTGGGAGAGTGATCAGCTCAGGTTCATTGGGGTTCGCACCGGATACGTCGACGATGTAGAGCGGACAGTCCGAGTAGCCGTTGTTCAAGATGAGGGCTACTTGTTTATCGTCAAGCGAAATGCTCCCCGGTGACCACAACGTAGTAGTGCGCTGGTCCGCCTTCTTCGACGCGATGTGACGCGAGGGCAATAAGAAAGGCCTGTTATCGGCCACGGCTCCAGTGTTTGAGTCGATCAGTTTGGCGGAGTAAACCAGGGTGTCTTTCCCGTTCTCTTTGGTGGAAGCAAACAGCAACAACCTGGCAAGATACGGCGCATCAGGACGAGATGCAAATAGAAAAAAGAAGAAAAAAGAGGCAAACCTATTCGAGTAAGAGACGGTCACACTGTGGTAAGAGTAATTGTCGTTCGTCACACGCTCAAAACGACCCCTTCCCGGGCGATTGTCGAGCTCGCCATCGATTTTCGGGAAAGTCGCCTCGCTATCCGCATCTTCCCAATAACGCCTACACACACATATCTCTGCTTAAAAAAGAGAAACCAAGTAACGGGAATTCGGTACATACCAGAGCTGGAAGTTCTCGTTTCCTGTGAGATCCATCACCATGAGAGCACCCCCAGCCCGCCAAGCACCGCGCCAGTCTTCTCCCAGAAGAGGGACGAACGATCGAATGGTCCTTCCAGAGTCGATATCGAAATAAGTCAATCGCTCGAGCTCGGTAGAGTTGGTATCTGAGGGGATACGATAGAGCTGGGAAACCTGCGCGTCTTTTGGCCTGTGTGATACGACGATACTGTTTCTAGCATTCTTCCCGGCGAACTCGAACCCGTGGGTGGAGAAACCTGTCTCCCAGACAGTTTAGCCGCGCGGGACCCTGGAGGAAAGAAGATTCATACCACGGGAAGTGTCGTTGTACTTGGTCATGTCATCGAATATTTTCTGCGGAATAGGACCCACATTTAGAGCCTTGACATGCTCTGCAGGTCGAGAAAATTCGTATCGGCCAGAATCATAATCAGGCATCCTGGTACATGAGAGTGTGAGCTTGAGAACATCCGAGTCCGTGTGAGCGCCATCATTGTTCATGCACAAGTCAATCGATTACTGTAATCCCACGATCATAATCAGTACTACATCGATCAGTCTCTACTGTGATGGTGGAATCATGTGTCTCCACGGCGGGTACACGCTTGGGTACAGTCGAACCTCTCATAACAGATACCCCTTCGTCACAGCTAAAAAGTATCGGTTATGAGGGGTTATCGGGTTGGTGAGTTGTCACCCAGAACAGGTTAAAACAGACAGATTTCGATAGAAAAAGCGAACATGGGTGTTTTCAGGCACTACACATGTGGTCACGGTGGACAATGTGGACTCAAGGGTGATAAATTTAGGACAACTACTAAGGGGGCATAGGCCTGCTCTTGACAAAATTATAAGTGTTTAAGGCAAGGTTTAAGGTGTACTAATAAGGTGTATGGCACTGTACACTGTAGGGCACTGTACACTGTGAGCAGGAAAGGACCGGATGGCGGCTGATATGGATGATATCAAGTTGTGCACGCAAGGGGCTGTTGGGGAATCAGAATCAGGGCACCCGAGAAAAAAAAAAACAATGATACTGGAGAGTTCTTTTTAGCCGAAACATGCCTTTTGAGGGACGCGAGGCCTTTTTTCAGGACATCAAGAGGCGTAGGTTTCATGAGGGGTGCAGGGGCAAACTCGGGATTTGCTACCTGTTTGCTACAGCTACGTCTTTTTTTCAAATTTACTTTAGTATATACTACATTGGAATTAGCGTCATCGAAGCATTAGTTCAATTCCAGTTGTCAGTCACGTCCAAGTTTTTGTCCAGCTCCCAACCAAGTATCGGATATGGGCCACTACTGCCACTACTTCTCAGCCCAACAGGTATCGGGTATCGGGTATTGCGGACCTATCGGTTATCCCCTGCAAACGGACTTTGTTTTGGAAAAATTCTATCGGGTACAAGGGGTTATCGGCTTATAGGGGTATCTGTTATGAGAGGTTCGACTGTACACGGTTGTCAAGTTGGTCCCGACTCCCGGGCCGCCCGGTGTAGTAATGGCCGGTCCGGGACGTCCCGAACCAAGCACGCTCAGGCAGCCTGAGGGTGCCTATTGATAACAATACGGTACAAGCAAGGTTTTTTATTTCTTGACAAAGAAAGTTGACCTAGGAGTTGACACCTCGGCGCGGTGATTGCACGGTGATTACACCGGGATGTTGGTCCCCGGACCGCCGGTTTACCGCCATGTCTTCCTCCTACTGCCAGTGAATGGCCCATTACGAAACAGCATGGAAGTCACCCACTTCCCATATAAGAATCGAAGGTGTCATGCATGTCATGATCCGTGGTGTTGACATCGAAACGGTATATAAACCTCCTGGCAACCATACGGTACGTCTTGTCCCTCACGATCTATTAACCAGCCATGGCCCCCACGCCAACGACGACCAAAGTAGCCCTTGTTACTGGTGCAGCACGCGGAATCGGGCGTGAGATTGCCCTCCGTCTCGCTGAGGATGGCTTCGATGTCGCGGTCAATGATATACAAGGCACTCCCGAATTGGATGGGCTTGTACAAGAGATCGCGAGCAAAGGGCGGCGCTCACTTGCCGTCCCCGCGGACATCTCCCTGGAACCAGAAGTGGAGGTAATGGTTCAGAAAGTCGTGCAGGACCTGGGAAGCCTCGACGTGGTAAGTTGTTGTCCGCCGGCTGGTACCGGGTGTTCAGGTGGCTACACTTTCGGTACTAGATGGTGGCAAATGCGGGAATAATCGCCTTCGATTCGTTTCTGAACAGTGAGCTGCTTTGGAGAAGACTTGGCTGACACTAGCGCACTAACTAAGAGTGACAAAAGTTACCGTTGAGAGCTTCGACCGATTGATGGCGGTCAACGCTCGCGGCACAATGTTGTGCTACAAACATGCTGGGAAGCAAATGATCGCACAAGGTCGCGGTGGGCGTATTATCGGTACTCGCCACCCAGTTTCTCATTAAATATGACTTAATGACCCGTAAATACACCAGGGGCAGCTTCGTTAGCAGGAAAACGGGGTGATTTCTTCCTCCCTTCGCATTATACTACTTGGACGAAGCTTACGCTTAGCACAAACACAGCCAATCACAACATCTCAGCGTACAGCGCAACCAAGTTTGCTGTTCGTGGTCTCACCCAAGCGGCTGGCACGTTCTCTTACTGAACTAGATACTTCATACTCGTTGGCTGATGCGGGGAGGCTAACAGCTCAGGAGTTTGGTGAACACGGGATCACCGTGAACGCATATGCTCCCGGACTAGTGGACACACACATGAGTTGGTGGCTTCTCCTACTTCTCACTCTAACCTACGTAACTGTTCCAACAGTCGATCCGCTGAGAGCCACCGATGGGACCAGCCCGGTACCGCTTTCTGCCGTGAGTACTCCTTAGACTACGCAATGAGATTAATGTAAGCAAGGCTTTAGGTTGCCGCGGGCACACCACTTCGGCGCCTTGGAACTCCAGTGGATGTGGCCGGTCTCGTGTCTTTTCTTGCATCTGACGGCTCCAGCTATATCACCGGTACGCAAACAGCAGAAGCACGCCACAACTATTAACTAACGTTACCCTGTCGTCTCCGCGCTGTGTAAAGGTCAAAGTGTACGCCCTATTTATTTCTGATCCCATCACAATTCCTATAATTTATCTGACATCATAATAGATCTCGGTATGTGGAGGTCGCCTCTTTGATTAAATAGAGTGGAGAAACGAAAGGATTCGCTAAGGATTCGCTAAGGAATATGTACTATCTACCGGTGCTCTTGACGGGCCTGGCCGTCATTACGACCAGAATTACGAGGAACCCAGTTATGTCCTCAATGTAAGATCTGGCAGGTGTAAGGAAGGAAAGGAGACAAATGCATGGCAAGCCACACGGCGACACCAGTCGCTATGTAAAGTCAGGCTGAAAATGACAAGGGATAGAATGATAAATAACAAAGTAGCAGCCTCCAACACGGCATTTCTGTTAGGATCAACCAATTCAATAGAAAACATCTCCTGCCTTTGCCCCAGTGACACTGTCTACGCTGACTCGGACGTCCTGCTTCTGTTCCGTCACCCACTCGCGCAGAACATGATCTTTTACGGTAGGCACCGGTCCCTTGAACCAGTGCACACCCCCGTACACGGGGAGATAGAACCAAACAAGGGAAAGGATGAGCACACCACCGAGAACTACGGCGGTATAGTTCATCTCCTGAGTGTTCGTGTGCTTCGTCGTTGGGAAGAGGAACACGATCGACATGGACACCATCCAAGTGACCGCGACAAGCGCGACGGGTCCGCTCTTACCGAGACGAATCAGTTCTCCCATTCCCATCCTGAACCAAAAAAGAGCTTACCCATGCACCAAGCGAGAATGGCCCAGGCTCCCATCCATTCTCCTTTCTCCAGATCCACCGCGCGGAGATCGCGATCGAGTACGCGACATACAACGCCGTAACCGCGATGGAAAAGACGGCATTGACCGCTTGCGGGCCTGCAAACACGAGTGCACCGAGCGCTATCACGCCTAAGACAACAAACCAGACACTGTTGACTGGCGTCTTGGTGGAACCGTTCATGCGGTAAAGCAGCCTGGAGAATGGGAGAGCACCGTCGCGCGCACTGAGCGGCAACAGCAGTCAGAGTGCGTCACTGGGTGGCAGGAATTTGAGACCTACAAGGCGAAACATTGGCGTGACGCAGCAAGCATCTGAGGTGATTGTCAGCCCAACCGCAACCAGAGGAAAGAAATAGCAAAACGGACAATACTCGAACCCATCATATACTGGGCGATAATGATAAATGACCACATGACAAGTGTGCCCTTTTGACCGAAACTGTTGAAGAAAATCTGAGCCATGGGTTGTCCAAAGCTACTATCCATGATACCCTCGATGTCCTGGCCCATGCAGAACGCGAGGGTTACATTCACCGCTATCCCATAAATTCAGATCAAGTCGTGGCGCAAGCGAGAAGGTGAATCATACGTACCAAAACCAAGAACGCCACCAATAGCGATGGCCCAGACGATGGCCCATGGAACAGCGACTGCTGCGTTCGAAGCCTCCTCAGACATATGAACACTGGAGTCGAACGAGCCTGTAGGGAAGGGGAGGTTTGTCTGCACAGTCGCAAGCGTTGTTTTAAAAAGAACGACGTACATATGGTCCAAAGCGGTGCCAAGAAGCTCAAGATAAAAGCAAAGCCGTCCGGCCAGTCATACACTACAGTTCCAAGGTCAGCCTTCAGTGGCCACATTGATCAAGATAAGACGCCCAATTTGTGAAGTTTCCGAGAGCATAGCTTGGACTGTTTCTGAGCTCCCTTGGAGTCGCAGCGGGGAGCGCGATAATGAGACCGAGACAGAGCCTGGCATACGTTAGCATCGAGCGCATCTCACATCAGGTAGCAGTCGGGAAAGGGGAGCTTACAGTATGTTTAATGTAAGATATAAATTCTGCAACCGTGCTAATACTTTTGTCCCCAAGCTGCATATGACGCCATGGCTAAGCGTGATGCCTACGAATACGCCACTGCAAGTAAGCTAGGTGAGCAAAGTCGGAGCGAGCGAGAAATAGGAGAGTGGGGCAACAAACAAAGTTTGCGAACTCGTGGCGGTAAAGGAACCATTTGAGCCGATGCCGACTGCGGCCATGACTTGAACGGCTGCACCCCATTCAGTCGAAGCGACCGCGGCGATGGATCCAACGGTGTTGGCGTCTGCGTGAAATACAGGTAAGACGATGCCACTGCTCTAGGCTGGCGAGACGAGACTAACATCCGACGATCCAAGCTAGGAGATTGCGCCATTCCGGGGAAGCGAAAGAGTGAGTCCAAAAATACAACTACATCACGTGCAGAAGAAGTCAGTGGCGCAATCGCCCGCCCATAACGCCCATTACGTACGCCACCTGAGGTAGGAGCTGCCGAAGCAAGTTCTGCCATTGATATCCCAACGATGAGGATGAAGGAACTAGCGACGGCCCACTAGAGAAGCCGTTGAGTACGTTGTGGAGCTTCGTACAAGAGGAGCGCAACAGACCCCCCAAACCATGGCCGCAGGACCACCATTCGGTAACGAATAAAACAAGACCGAGCTGTGGCCGGTGAGTTAATAAGGATGCGCGCGGAAGAGGAGAACTGGGACTGACGCGATAGAAGGCAGGAGACCGACGATGCTGAACGCGATTCCGAAAACCTAGACAAGTTAGGCCTTGTGCAAGTGATGGAGAAAGCAAAGAAAGAGGAACCTCGATTGGCCTGAAGGCTCGCCGGAATTCCTGCTTGTAACCAAGCTCGGCCAGCAGCTCTTCATCGGTCTTAGCTATGGCCTGTCTGCGCTGTTTTTGAATGTCTGTCGACATCGCTTGGCCGTTTACTTGGGGCCTAGGAGGGGAAAGAAAGACTAAGCTGATAAGCGGCCAGGAAGAGTAGGCCACTCTTGAAAAGCACTTGAAAGACGCCGGACGGAGCTTCCATCAACAATGCTAACCCTCGTTTGCTGTAATCCCGATCATTTTGTCACCAAGTTAGGTGTCGACTCGTCGTCGACTAAAGCCTTGCTGCTGTCGGTTCTGGGTTCGTCCACGTTGATATGCTATGTAATCAAATCATAATGTAAGTTACGCGAATAAGATGTTCGTTTCTCCAAGTTGTCATATGCCCGTGCACCGCTCGCGATACTCCCCTGTCCTGGGACAGTTGGCGCATCGCACGCGAAAGTGTTCTTCGCGTAGATAGAGTTTTGGAACGGATGGAGGATTGTCATTGGTCAACGGTTTCAGTAGGGCCCTACTGTGTAACCGCTTATCATGATTCGCGCATTCGATTTTCAAACGCATATGCATCCTGAGAGAAGACTGGTTGTTTCAAAGAGCGACATACTATAAAAAGGAGCATGAGTTGTTACAGTAGCACTTATCCCATAATACCGCTCGGTGGATGGCCCAGTGTATGGGTTATGAGTGGGTATGGACTCTCAGAGGTATGTAAGGAGGTATGTGAAAGGTGAACCACCAAGAGTTGGTGGACAGGACAAGCTATGGGCTATGAGGGGTTATGGGGGGGCCCGCTATCAGAAGCATTGGATAAGAGGGGTCTACTGTAACCGATGTGAATGGCGTACTACTGCCCGTCGTAACATAGAAACAAGCGAAAAAGGGGTGAATGATAGGTGATAAGTGACAGTACGCTTCGGTAATGTGGCGTGTTAAGCGTGAATCTGGTCAGGGTAAGGACAGTGGAGGGCGTGGATGTGGGACGAGGCTACAAAAAGCCTGACAAAAAGTTCTGTGGGGCGCGTTGTAAAATGTTTGTTTGTATGTCACGAACTTAGGAGAACATGAGCCGTCATCGAGTGTTTGTGTAGGGAGACACGTACAGTGACTTCTGTGTTCCACTGGCACGAATCAGAAGTACATATGTGTGGCGATCTCACTTGCGATCTCATCTCGTTGTAGTGACAGCGGCCGCTCATAACTTAGTTCTTGGCACTTGCCTTTTTCGGCGCGTATCGAAAACGACGAAGACGGTACAGTACTGTAGTTCTCGCGCATGCTAATACTGTAGCCAGAAAAAAATACAAAGTTTGCCTAATCTCATCTCCTCAGGGATGAGGGGATTACGTGTCCGAGGTGAGGACATGTGCCCACAAGGTCGAAGTGGCCATATTAACGCACTTGGCGGGCATGATTTACTGGATGAAGGCCCTTTGCAGTCAGAGTAGCTCAAGTGTGGCCATCACCACGGTGTGGCCGCAAAAACAAGTTACCGGTGGGGGAAAGGAAAAACGGCGATCGCGACAGGTCTACCCTGCTCGTTCTTCAGAACTTCTGCGTGGGCTTTGTCGACCCCTCCTATGGCCGATCTCACCCGGTGAAGGTGTGTTCATGGCAGTAGAGACAGACGGCGCACACACCCTCCGCCCGGGTTACCGCCGGACCGAAAAAGACTTGAACTTCCTTCGTTAGTTGCGCTAGGGGACTCGCGATGAGGGACGGATGAGGGACGAATCCAACGACGAGTCATGACTGGGGAGTGAGGAGCTGGGAAAAGGAACCTGCGGGTGTGCGGAGCTTTACCTGTGTCTGTATCCGTAGACACCTATACCTGAAGACCCATGGGTTTTCAATTCAGGTGCAGGCGTGACTCGTGTATCATCGTAGCAGCTTTCGGCCACGTATTGAGGGTCGGCTCGTAGCAACTCAGGGCCACAGCTCGTTGCTCTGCCTATGCTGGTGACCCACGGCCCAGTTGAAGGGAAGGTGAGTTGGCATTGGGCAGGAGCTGTCGTTTTTCTTGCAATGCCGAGCTGCGCGAACCGCTCGCACGCGCTTACACAGTCAAGCGGGCAGGCCTGCTCGTGGCGCCGTTGACTCGGACCCGTGTGACACAGCGGGGAGTACATAGCTGACTGCGACAGGAGCAGAGAAAGGCAGGTAGTGTATGAGGGAGTGGAACCACTGGGACCTGAGCTTGCACCATGTGCGAATGGAGTGGGCACGGTTTGTGGGCGTACAACCTGGCCCATGGGTATGGCCCTGGACCAGCGAGATTGTGGTAACCTTTAAGGCTACATAAGTTGAGGGATCGACGTCCAGTTACCACTCCAGATACAAGCGTATCTCGTGCTCCATCTGGTTGACTTCCCGCGTGAGCATGCCACCGATGATGTACCGCAGGTTGTTACCTTCAGTGAGGTTGGGAGCTTGGAGGGGGGAGCTTATACCATGGTTTTCGGCCCCATGCTGGAACTGAACTTTAGGGTCGCAGCGTAATGGTATGATAGGAGGGCGACCGGGGATCTCTTGGGGCCCAATGTCTATGAGGACCGCGAGCAAAGGCGCTTTCTCGGGACTCCGCTCGGGGAGGTGATAGGGAGTGGGCGTGGTTGAGTGACCCGTGGTCCCCTTGAAGAGGGAGGTGCATCGCTGAGGGTTCGAGGTGCCGTGGGTCGTTCCGCCAACCTAGTGAATGGTGAGTTTGGTTCATCGTGCACCCGGCGGAGGATGAGTGGCGAAACAGCAAGGAAGCGGCCAAGGCCAATAGGGGGTGATCAGCCAGCAGTACGTAGCAGACAGCTTTTGAAGGTAGCAAAATAGCATTATAGCTCGATGAACAGCACAACGGCAAAAATGGCGGCAAAAGGCCAGTACGCACCTGGTTTACCCCCCTTTCCCGGATCCTGTCGTTGAGCTCTTCAATGTGGGCCATCCATAGTCCGACCCCAGATTTGCGTCGGGCCGTTCTGCTGTGATAGGATGATCCCCCTGGTGAGTGTAGTCGTCAACTGCCGCAAGAGGTTTCCGTCAGCTATCCCGAAACTTGCCTTTCGAGGACACGTGGTAGTGTTGAGCACGAGTCATGGTCTCAGGTTGGTTAGACAGGGGGTATTCAATGCGTGATTTCGACAAGGGGCGTTCAGTCTTGTTGGGATTTCCGTGGTCATCGCGGCGAATCAGACTGGCGATGTGACACGCCTCCGTACGCCGTACGGAGCCGTGATCCCGGGAAAGGCTCCTGGCCCGAGTCCGACAGTCCCTCGCCATGGTTATCTTAGCAGGCCTCACTGGCTTTCCCCAGTCCCTCCCATTCTATATCCTACATGGTAACAGCGTTTGGTTTTGACAGCTTAGAGTTACGAGAAATGAGAGGGTGGTGCCAGTGGGTTTGGCATAGTCGTCGCATAAGGTATGGAGATGGCTGGTGAGTGCTCCGCGGCTCCAACCAAGTGTCTGAACCAATGTAATTCCTAGGGTAATGTAATTGATCACTAGGTTGCTCACATGAGAGTTCGCACCCAACTTACTTGCTACCTGTGAAACATATTTCGAAAGTTGTTTGCTTTGCTCAGCGTGCCGTCCACGATTCAGCGCTGTCGATCATTGGGATGTGACGATTTCTCACTACTCGTTGATAAGGGTTTTCGGTGGCTCCGCTCTCGAGGAACCTGCTCAGCGGCTGGCGAACTGTTTTGTGGTGGAGGTCAACTGGTAGTGTCGTCGAGTTCCGGCGATAAAAGCGCGGGACAAAATGTGCAGTACTCTATCACTCCCCGTTTCCCACTACGGTTCATGGCCCGAGTTTTGAAGCGATCAATTCACCCAGTATCCTTAGGTTGAGCAACAGCATCGTCGACTGGCGCAAGAGCCACAATCAGTACATGCATGGTAAAACGCCGTTCACCACGATGGCAACCCTGCCAATCCTTGTGGTTCAGTTTGGCG
>QFDV01003997.1:21359-40564 GCA_003315845.1 Lactarius trivialis
GAAGAACCTCGATAAGATGAAAACGTGTCTGCAACTCTAGCAGATGGCGACACGGGGGATTTGAGGTTGACGTGTGTTTGATTTAATTCATCTAGTTCGTCAAGCAAAATATTGCCAAGGGACTTGTAAAGGTTGAACTTTGCGTGATCCGTATCCCTTAGCGCAGGAGTAGCAATTCTCAAGTAAGCAAAGATCATATGACAACTGTCTTCGCGCGGTACGGTTAACGTGAATTTATCGGAGAGAATTTGGAGGTCACTGTTGACAATGATGCAACCGATGACAGCTTCATCCTGAGACATGGATTCCTCTCGACGTCAACAAAAATAACAGCAAGAGTGGCAACGAGAGCGGCAATGAGCGAACAAGAGTGTAGCAGCAATGTCGGAGCAGCAGAGAAGTCACCGTATTCTTCTCCAGAATTAGACCAGTGATCGTCTGTATACGAGGGGTGCAGGAAGGGAGGGGGCGAGAATGAGGGGTGCGACGCGGAAGGAAAGGTTTGGTTTGTTTTGGGAAGGTGACACGAAAGTCCCTTTTTGCTGACTAAAGTTTGTGCTGACTAATACAAAGAAAGCAGGCGCGCGACCAGTCCACCTACCCGCACCCGCACCCTCTGCTCACAGGAACTTCACAGGAACTCTCCAAGCATAGCTACGTCCCACCCCCAGTATTATGCGCCCTCTCCTTTCGCCGAGGGCGCAGGATGGACAGTGCGCCCCCACACCTCCTCCGTTAGCAGACAGGGAGGGGAGTCGCAGTTATGCCCCTGCTTGCGCATAAAGGTGACCAAAGCGGGTGTGTGACGAAAGAGACGATAATCAGGCGCTCCTGCGTAAGCGCAAAGGGTGGAGGTGTGCGAGTGGGGCGGAGCGCAACCCCGGAGCCACACGGAAGGGGGCGCACTCTTTTCGTGCAATGGAACGACTGGATTGATTGGATTTGGATGGTGCAGCTGACGCGTCGGGCATGGTTCGGGCATGGACAATCCATGATCGATTGATCGATTGTGATCGACCGGCAGAATTACGATTTCACCCGAGAGAGAAGTGAATTAATGCGTTGGTTGTGCTACATGACATCGACTACAATGTTGCTATCGTAAACTAACCCCTCTTTGATGGGAAGGAAGAACACAATTGCTGGTAGTACATACAGAAATGGGACGAACTGTCCAAAACGAAAAGAATAACAAATGAGTTTTCAAAACAAAAGGTTGTGTCGCCCATTTTTACTCCGCGCATCCAGGGCGGAGGGGGGCGACACTGAGAACGAAATTGATGGATGATAGCGTAGGTATGTGTTGTGGTCTACGGCACAAGGTTAGAAGCTGTATTCGGCGACTCCCACGGGACTTTAAGGGCAAACTTACGGGTGACAGGTAGAAGACGTCGCGACAGAAGAATCGTTCACGAGACGATGCATCCACCGGAGTTGCCAGAGGTGGAATCAGTGTCGATGGGGGTTGAGGGCTGAGGCGCCGGCTCGGGCTCAGAGAAGATGGAGAACGAAGTGAAGAGATCCATTGGTGGTTAGAATAGGTGTGTGGTTGGAACTGCTCGCTAAACTTCGTGTCAAAATTCAGGCCGAAGCTATGATGGTGATGAGTAGCTATCTCATCTCCTCTTTTTATACGTACCGAGAAAATACCTCATTACGAAAGGTACCGGCATTGAAAACAATTGGGGACGCCGTCGTATTGTTGCATCGTTATAGCCTCACAATAGCCAAAGTGATGATGGCCAGGCAGACAATAATCATCAGCCGGGGCCGGGGCACGAGATGTCGCCAGTTGATTTTCCTATTCTGGACGAGTTGCATGTGCTTCGGGCCGACCCGACCTTCCAAGTCATGTCAGTGTTCTGCACTTTCTCGTGGCGAGGCAATAGCCCTCTAGATATGATGACGATCAGGGGCTTGTGAAGCCAACCGTGATTAACTCTTCGGTGTATAGTACTCGTGTCTCTGTGTCCACGTTGTACAATGAGGTGCAGCCAGACAATTGCCCCGAGCAAGGCCCCGAGCGCCAAAATATCCGTAGCAAGCCAAAGGGGATGCGTCTCTTGATAAAAAAACTCGCATTCCCTAGCGACTATTGTAAGCACCCTATCCAGGCGCTATTACTGGTAAGTTAGGCTGGCAAAGAAGCTCCAGGACCCATCGGATCAGAGATATACAGGCACAAGAACTCACAGCAGCACACGCTTCTCCAGACGAATTGTCTTTCCAAGAATCGTGTTGTACCGAGTTGACAGCTCCTCCCTCTGAAGTCCTTCTGCCTTGATGGCACCCAATCATACCGAGAGCAACCCTGTCCGGTTTTCAGGCTCGGAAAAAGCAGAGCGCGCTCGCCAAGGATAAATGTTCTGGCTGCGTGCCTGATGCTAGACGCCTGAAGGGTAGTACGGCACCGGAACCACAGTTGTCACTCGAGGTGCTTAAAAGGCTTAATTAACTTACGCCCTCTGAGTCTGCCATCCAGAGCGCCTCCATTGGCTGATGGCTGCCTGCTGCCGTGTTTTGTTGCGAATAACTTTGCCTTTTCAATGTTTTCATAAACTCTCATGGCTGACTTGGGGTATTCTCGACATTCTCGACACTGGCAAGCTGCGGCGGCGGCTCGCGACCCTCTCCCTGACGCTGTGGTTGACATGACGACTAGATGGGACAACTTGATAGTACAGTAGCGTAGCTGCGGCGGGTCATCCGGGCTTGCCATGAGCAGAAGGTGGCATCATGTCCGACTCGAACTCGGCGCGGTAAATATGGCTCGATACGGAGCTGGCAGCTCCCTGTGAGAAGCTGGCAATCCCAGTCGTGAAAGACGCACCGCAGGGAGCTGGTAAACGAATGAACCAGCGAAGTACTGAAAATGTCCTCAGGCTGGAGGTTTGAGTCATTGGCTACCGCGTTGTGTTATCACGAGGGCAGTGCTGTCAGCACCGACTCAGCAGCTTCACGATGCTTGTACGCCGTGTTGTGAGCAGCCCAGGGTTGCACTCCTTACGTTGGGGAGGCGGAGGGGCCAAGGTAGTCTATGTGCCTGGTGGTAGAATAAAGGGAATGAAGGGAGGTTTGAGCGGCGTGCTGGAGTCGACTTTTAGACTTGAAGTGACAGAGAAACGAGAAACGAAGCGGGTAGCACCAATTGGTAATGTAGTTAGTCTTCCAGGAATGTGCTCTTGTATCTGCGCTCGTCTGAGGATTGTGCCGCGCTATAGTCCATAGAGGTACGTGCGCTCGCGTCGCACGCTGAGGGCGGCGCATTCGGAAGACGTCGTGGTACTTATCATTTGATAGAAATACCTTGAGAAATACTACCACCTATTGCCGATATCGAAGAACACCGCAACAGTATGGAAAACATTGCAGAGACGTTACAACACGATCCCATTCAAGTTCGTGAAATTTGTTCTCTTGTTATGTCTGATCTGATTCTAGATTTGATTCTGAGTTGGTGTGGACCTTGAGTTTAGATTAAAGAACAGCATCATACCTTTGCGAGTACTAGAGCGACTTGTCAAGCGCCAAGCGTGCGGGTCCGAGACACACCGAGACACTGGCACGCTTCGGACACACTTTGTCGCGTGGCTCGTAACGCGTAACTGCAGGCTTAAATGCCTTTGTATCTCAGCTGGTGTGGCTCTGCATGTATGTCACATAAGCGTCAGTACTCGCTTCGAATAAGCTTATGTACCATCTTTCTCCTAAGCTAGCCCTCGTCGCAGCTCGCTTCATGGAGATGCGTCGATCTCTCGCGCTCGCGCTTACTTAACCCCGGGCTCGCAACTGCTGCTCACAACCAATCACATCTGGCAGAAATGTAATTGTTTCAAAGACAATTAACCTGGTAGATCAGGGGCGCTGTGGTACTAAACTGGATGCCTTCCCGTAACGATTTGGTGCACCAAATCATCTCTAAACTTAAAATTTGGTCGATAAAATCTCGCTTGTGATGACCAAGCATAGTAACGATATGAGATGTGTGCACCAAACCTTATAATCTGATGAGGCCCCCCCCCCCTTCACCAAACCTCGGCTACGTCTTCAAATCTTAGTTTGCTCCTAATTTGGAAGTGCGGGAGTTGAAATATGCTCCAAATCGCTACGGGAAGGCATCCACTGTGCGCACGTCTGGGAACTGTCTGGGACCGTTACACTTTGGGGGCGTCGAAGGAAGAACGAAGAACCGTTGAATCTGCGAAGACATTGTAAACAATAGACCACAGGCGCCTTGAAGAGGTAAGGGAATAACAGTCCACTGGCACAATAAGGTCAGGGTCAGGACAACGGTCTCATGGTAATGGATCACCAGCAACGGATAGCTTAGTCATATAAGGGGAAAAGCTTAAATCAAGCATGACGGGCCAAGTTGTGACCCGTAAAATCGCACTCAGAGTGAGGTACGCCCTCTTTGCCGTTCATCGGCCCCGGAGGCTGGAGTGTGCTCACAAGCGTTTGATTAGACACCCTTCGACTCCGATGTTTTATAATAAAGCACACGATAACATACACGGTGGTGTCATGATTCACCCTAAGTATGCTGCGGGTCCAACCCAAGGAGGTAAAGCCGATTCGCAGTATGGAACAAGATGTCCTTTGCGACCCTCGCAGCTTCTTCTCGAGTAAGTTCGTCAGCTCGAACAGCTTCCTGTAAGACCTGGCGTAACCCTGTTCACGCGACACTCTGACGCTCGAAGATCGGAAAGTTGTGCTCACAGAGGAAAGCGCCTGGCGTGCCTGATGGCTACCCAGATAATAGGTCTCTGGCCACCAATGTCCATCGCCTATGCACGAATACAGTTATAGTACCACACGCTAACTCCATCAAGGAAGAATAACTCACTTGACCACATGAGCTTGTTTGTCGGCACGAGTTCTAGAGCCTGCCGTATCAGTGCTTCTTGACCGCTCTTGGATACCGCCGGAAACACTTCGCCGATGTCAAGATACACGTTCTTATACACAGCGGTCAGGTAGCCCGCCTCGCGCGTATACGGGTAGCTTGCGTGTAATAGTACAAATTTGGCTCGGGGGTATTTCGCAATCAGTGGTTGAAGATGGGCCGGACTCGCACGCGTTAGCGTAATATCTGCGTCACCAAGACCTGTATGGAATTGCACTACAATTGACAAGGGGTGTCAAAAAAATTAGCACTGTGGCGTGTCACGCGCGAGCCAAGAGGGAAAAAAAGTGATACCGGGTTTATTGTGTTCTGCAGCTACTTCGAGCGTCATGCGCACAACAAAGTCGTTCAGGGGTTTTTGTTGCAGGCGCACCCGTACAGGAACGTTAGCTCGCGAGCGGAACTGCCCATATGCACTACGCAGGGCCTCGATTTCCGCCGGAACGTTCGGAGCTACATCAACGTCCAGCCCGGTGCGATAGCAGACGACCGACTTGAAGCCGGCCACGCTCGGATTATCCGCGTTCGCCTTCAGACGCGTATGTAGTACCACAGCGAAGCGGGTAAGCCCCTCTATCCCTGGATCAGAGTCGAGGTGTCCCGCTTCAAAGAGCTCGGTGAGAATGTCCTAGAGGTATTTCCAGCATGTACGGGGGAAGGTCGCATACCCGGCCACATACCTCGGCAACGACTTCCACGCGCACGATGCGCCGCGTGGGGCTCGACGTGTATCTATCATGCCACCTGTATTCTTCTGCCATCTCCTTCACCCCCGAAATCCCATCATCGATCAGTATGCATTGTATCTTCGCTTTGTCGAAGCATAGCCGGCACAAATCGTCGTAGGAACGCGCAGCGCGGTGCTTCTTTATGTCCTCCCAAGAAGTGGGAAGCGGAAGACCGTACAGGCGAGCCAGATCTCTCTTTGCGGTGCTGTGCGGTAGCGTGTACACTGCATCTTCGAGAGCTGGACCCTCTGCCTCGGACGTGAGGCCCTCAAAGGCCAGGCGATTGCGGTTCTCAGCCTTCAGAAGCGGGTGTGCGTGGTTGTCGATTGCTGGGTAGTCGCGGAGGATGTCAATGTAGGATTCTGGATCATGAGAACTAGCCATGATCAAGGGCGTCGCACAAGCCGCCGCATGTGTTACTCATCAGACGCCCGTATGGGAGCTGTAGCCGCACGTGAGTGTGTTGTGAGTGGGACTCCGATGCAGTAACTAGTAGACGCCTGTGCGCAGCACATACGATCATCTTATCAGATCGGACAGACATCAACGACAATGCCAGTCACTCGCGAGGAACTCGAAGCGGCTATACGCGCAAAATTTCAGGTTACGCACGTAGAAGTAGAGGACAACTCGAGCGGTTGTGGGGAAAACTTTTCCGTTCTCATCGTCAGCAAGGTAGTGGATAGAAACTGTGAACCACATGGACATCATTGAAGCTTTGAATCATTTTTTTAAAACCAGGAATTCGAGGGTAAGACGACACTCGCTCGGCACAAAATGGGTAACTATATGACCATCTCTATTTTTCCCGGCACGCTCTTTTTGACACCCCTGCCTTGTACCAGTGAATGAAGCTCTCAAGACCCAAATTGCCCAGATCCACGCATTCACCCAGGTATATTTATCATCATCACTCATTTTGAGGCTCATTATTGATATGGCGGTGGAGAAAACGCTGACCCAACAACAGTGGGAAGGTTCTAAAGGGGCCACGAGCACCGCCTGAGTTGCGCTGCGACCTGCAGGAGAAGGCGCGTTTTTGCAGATCAGGTCCGGACATCGTTCAGTGTTGCGCATCATCGTCTAACATGGTTTCCAATCGATTCTAGATGGGGATAAGATTTGGCTTCAGTGAGAACCGAATGTACTATGATACAAGTCAAAAAAAAATGAAAGTGTGCCACCGCTTAGAGTCAATGGGGGTGTGCATGCCAATATCTCTCTAGGGGCGATGGAGGAGGAGATTGGCGTCAATAGGAACGCTTCGCATGACGAATCTTGACTCTGTTTTCGTTGGCTGTTCGAGAACCTGTAAGAAAGTGTGTGTGTCGCCGAGAGTTGTCTGGGTGAAAAGTCGTCCAAGTCTCGGACAGGCGGTCCATGGTGTCTGTTTTGCACACGACGCCTCGTCCAGGGGCACACGAGGCCAATCTTAAGACCTCAAGTCAATCTTGAGACGATCGAACAAAAGACCAATTGTATTGGTGAATGTGAATGAGCCATGTCCGGGGTTTATCGATGATCGCCCCATTGGATCATGCCAACCAACAATAAGTGAGCCGTTGTCGGAACTCGGCTTCTCAACCGTGAGCGCGAAGGGAAAAAATAAGATCCGTTCCTGCAACACATCCACGTGCCTTGGCATGAGCTGCATTGCTTATTGTTCGCGGAAATATTACAATCGAACCATCTCAGGGCCTTTTTACATTCCAAGGGAAAGCTATGTTCCGTCGTACACACGAAAAATAGACCGTTGTTGTGCGCGAGAATCCTAATCCAAGACAGGCTTACAATACGCGCGCAAATGCGGGCCCTTGAATACCGGCACAAAATGCTCCACGTAACTCAGATCTCCCGACCTACAGGATGTCTTCTTCAGCGACGAAGTAACATAGCAATGACAATGCGCAAAGCGAACCTTTTTGCGTCCAAACCCATGTCAAAGCGACGGAAAACACCAGCAATGACGAGGTAGAGCTCGCAATACGCCAGGTTTATGCCTATACAACTTCGCGGACCTTTCGAGAATGACGACAGCGAGGCCTCATTTGACTTTGCGTCTTCTCCTAGCCAGCGGTCTGGGATGAACGCATCCGGGTCAGAGAACACCTCGGGTGAACGATGTACACAAAGAAAACTTTGGCTGACGACAGCCTGTGCGATCCAGTGAGTCATGCACAAGAATCGGCTGGACGACATAACCAAAGGACTTACTCCGCCGGGAATGAACGTTCCAGCTATCGTCGCTCCTTCCGGGGGAACAACACGCGGTAGCGCCGCGATTCCTGGAATCATGCGAAGCCCCTCTTTGATAACCGCAGTCTGCAAAAAGCCGCTCAGGAATCGAGCTGAACTAAGCATCGCTGTCAGGACTTGCCAAGTAAGGTAGCTTTTCAAAGACTTCGTAACGCGGTACCTCTTCCAGAACGGGCCACGCCGTACGCAATTCCTTTACAAGTCGTTGCTGTACTTCAGGGTTGTGTAGAACATGATACGAGACTGTCGTCATTGCGACTGAGCTCGAGTCCGAACCTGCACTAAGTATTGCCGCCGATTCTTGCCTTAAGCTCAGCCTGGAGGGCAATGGTCTCCCTTTATTGGCATCGGGATCCAATAAGGAATGATAAATGATTTTGTGGGGCGCATTTTCCAGGATGCCTGGGTTACGTAAGATTTCGTCGATCTGTTCCATGAACGTCTATGGGGGAAGAACGTGTCAATTAACACTCTTGCTGTAGGGTAAATACTTACCGCACGGAGCATAAACAACGCCTTGGTCACAGGGGAGCCGAAATTCTTGCCAAACCACAAAGGAATGTATCGCATTAGCTTCACCAAAGTGCCGGAATACTTGCGCATGGTAAGGATAGGCAAGACCGCTTGGCAGGCGAGGACAATATCAGACTTGAAGTCTGGCGCTCTCGTCGCGTCCCAACTTTTTGCGTAGCAAAAGGCCGTGACCACGTCGAGGGAAAAGCAATGGAAGCCGAGCACGAGATCGCTAGACTTTCCTTTTGAGACACAAAAGTTTGAACCACGACGCCGGTCCAAATCAAAGGGCTCTCTCACCTTCCGCAAATTGATGAGCCAAGGCTTCGTAAAGAACGTCCACCTGAGACGTTCGTTTATAAGTAAATGAAACAGTTGCGTTATCGGTGGGGCGGAGTCCTACCCGTTCCGTTATGAGATACTGCATTTGGAGGATCGACGTCCTGGAGAAGAATGGGGTGAGGAGATCTCTACGCTGTTTACCGTCAGAGTAGCGTATGAAGCCGACTGTTGCTGCATCCATGTCGAAGGCGCGGTAAAGCAAGCGGTCCTTGTCCCACTTGTTCCTTGGGTTGTATATGTCGTTATATGCCGCGGGATTCGAAAAGTGGAGCTGCGAGAAAAGGTGACTTGGAGGCCATAAGGGGGCAAGCCATGAACGAACCTCGTTAGGTGCCAAGCGAACAATCTCTCCTAGAGAAAATATATATCAAGGGAAGAGACAGGTTGGATGAGTTTAGGCACCATATTGTCGATGAAGTTCTACGCGCAAGTCGGCCAAGGACTCGCGCTTGATGAGCTCGCGATACGCCAGCCATAGCCTGGAACAGGCAGCAAGTTTGGGTCCAGGAAAGTAGGACAGCGGGTGGAAAAATAGGTTGTATATGATCTGGCAAACGGAAAGGGTCAGGATGGCGGCGAGCGCGGTGAGACAGCCTTGCAGAGAGCAAAGGGCCATGCTGATGACGGGGGGTGCAATGTCTCGTGTGCGGCGGCATTACGGATTTATTTGCACTTGGTCGACTCCTTTAGGATTGAACACTGCGCCTTACGCTCGCTCTTCTTCCGCTTGTGTTGCGCCAATTACGCATCCGCCTGAGCAGTCGCCCCAAGCGGTGTGTACGAAGAATCGTCATGACTACAGCTGTTTTCCTGTCAAATTAGATACAGGTCGGACATCCGAAAATAAAGAGCGGGGTTCATAGTTAATGAAAAATGAATTCTTGAGAAATTGGGTTGTCATGCATAATTATGGTTATAAAATAGCTATCTTGAAAAATCGGGGTTATGGAATAGTTATCCGCGTTGCTATGCTCGGCATCGTGACTTTGGTTCGTCTCGACCCTATGTCGCCGCCTATTAGGTGTGGGATTTTTCACGAAGGTGACTAACGATATGAAAACAGCTGTAAGACGGTACTATGCTACTCTACATGTTGCGCAAAAATCACCATTTTTTTTTGAACTTTTTCTGTAGCCTCAACCACGCACCGTAGACACTTCAAATTTTACATGGTCATAGAATGATTGATTCTCTATTGCATCGTATTTTTATTTTTATTTGTTTCTCCAGTCATTCGAATGGCAGGAGTCAGTGAAAATTGACCACACCTTTGCGCATTTTTGTCACATACTTGTCACACTGATGGCAGCATTCGGCAAGCGGGATGTGTCAGATTCATCGGATTTTGCGCTGACAACTGGCTGAGAGCATTTGCCTATTCCGGAAGAGGAGCTTGAATTCCGTCACCTTTTGTCACTCTTGTGTACACCCTAGGTGAGATTTGTCTCTGGAGCTCAATCACCTCAAACTGGTGGCTCCAAAACTTCCATGAATGGAGTTTGTTATGCATGTTATCACCCCAGCAAAAATATTTGGCGAAGAAGTACCAAGATCGGGGCAATCGGGGGGTGTGAACATTTCCACCGGACCACTTCACTGGAGTATTTTATTTGTTGTTGTCGTAAATCTACATGGATCTGCCTTTTTATTTATGATCTTGTATTCTTGGTAGCTACTAAATCTAGCTCTATTTTTTTGTGCAGAAAGAGTAACGGGAAAGAGGTGATCGAGACGGATTTATGAAAATGCGCAACATTGTGTACCTGCGCAACGTGTGGAGTAGCATAGTATTGATTTGTGGTTCTCACACTGTACACTGTACGCGGTTGTACTCTCTGGTGAGGTCAACTGACCCAGAACGACCCCAGGGCGTCACCGGCACACGCCGAGTGAGCTTTCAAAATTTTGATTGATTGTTGTCAGTGTACTGCTGCTGCTTGCTATTACTACTCGGGGGGGAGAGTCAGGCTTGAAATGGTTCGAGGGGAAAAGGAAAACAGGAAACAGGAAAAGAAAAATGACTATGCGAAATGAGAGGTGGGAGCGCTGCGCGTGGACGAGAACGGGTACTAATAGTAAGGGTGCAAAAAAAAAAAAAAAGGAACAAGTGGATGAGTGCGTGTGTTACAAGGCCATGTGCAGACAGTCGTGCAAATGATGTTTACTGTAAAACCCCGCTTCTCCCCCCCCTCTCATCTCATCTCCTCGCTCACGCACCATTGTGCGGCGACGTCGGGGACCCATGCACGAACGGGCTCTGCGCCGCAGCGAAAAAGTGGTTCGCCGCAGCCGGGTGCCACTGAGGGTCCGGCGCGCCCGCGCCAATGACGCCGACCCCCAGTCCTGCACCTCCCCACATCGGGCCCCCAAGAGGCGGGCCAGGGGGAGGCGGTGGCCCCGGGCGCACACCGAGCCCAAGCCCGAACCCAAGTGGCTGCTGTGGCTGCTGTTGGTGGTGTGATTGCTGTTGTTGTTGCTGCTGCTGCTGGGGACCCCATGGCGAGGCGCCGTTTCCCGCACGAGGCGAGCCGAATCCACGCCACACGGGCGGGGCACCGACACCAACGCCCGCATTACCGCCCAAGACGCGACGGTCGGATACGATTTCGTCGTCATCCGCCGCGAGCGCAGACGAGCCCAGCACGCCTTTGGGGCTCGGCGAGCGTCGCACGGGCGATGCGGTGTTGAGTGATCCGGTCGACACGGAGGTTGCCGATGGCGGGGTGGTCGTTCCGCTTGTGCTTGGGCGTCCGATTGGCGCGAGGGGACGTCCGATGAGACCGACGTCCGGCCCCGGCGTAGATCCGATGTTGTTTGAGCTCGGACGACGCCCGGCGCCCGGCGCCAACCCTGAGCTGGGCGGACCGATGGGTACAGGCGGGCCAGGAGCACGGGGAAAGGACATGTCGAACGGTCCACGGGTCGGACCAGGGACAGGTGCGCCAGGAAAACCAGGCGCAAGTACTGATGGAGCGAGAGGCTGAGCCGGCGGAGCAAACGAGGGTGCGGGGACGCCGAAGGGGGTCGAGGGTGGGGCATAGCCGCGAGGGGAAGGTCCGTTGGGAGGGAAGAGCGGCGACGGATGGGGCGGTACGAGAGGGAGCTGCGGGGTGACGGGAAGTAGTGGTTGTGGTGTCGTTGAGACCGTCATGGGCTGGCGCGGAGGCTGCGATTGTTGCGGAGGGGCTGCAGTTTGTGAACCAGGAGCAGGCTGAACCTGTGACTGCGACGGTGTGCGGGACGCCACAGGGGACGGAGTCGCAGAGGGCTGGGCAGATTGCTGTTGAGTCTTGGTCATGATCTTCTTGGAGGACAATGCATTATTTGGGGAGCGCTGTGAGGACGATGCGGAAGGCGTGGCGTTGCGCGGAGATGTAGGGGTGCGAAGTGCGCCTTTGTTGGTGGCGGAAGCGGCAGCGGCAGCACGTTGCTGCTGCTGTTCGCGCTCCTTGGCGGCGGCACGCTCTTTGGCCTCTTTTTCTTCACGTGCCTTGCGATCGCGCTCTTCGCGTTCTTCACGCTCCTTCTTTGCCGCACGTTCCGTCGCCAGCTTCGCCTCGCGTTCCTCCTTTACCCTGCGCTCCCGTTCTTCTTTTTCTCTGCGCTCAGCCCTGAGACGATCTTCCTTTTCTCTGCGCTTGCGTTCGCGTTCGGCTTCGCGCTCTTTCTCCTCTGTTGCCCGCCGCCGCCGCTCTTCCTCCTTACGCGTTCTCTCTTCTTCGGCCTGCTTTCGGGCCGCCTCTCGCCGCACCTTTTCTTCCTCCCGCTTCTTCTTTTGGGTCGCTTCGAGTTGGGCCTGCTTCTCTTTGAATGCGGCATCCTCGGCGGCTTTTTCAGCCGCCTTTTGCGCACGCCCCTCCTCTTTCGCCTGCTTTTGCTGCCTGCTCGCCCCGATGACGGTGAGCAAAGGGAGAGGGAAGAAATGAAGGGAGCACCGACCGCCGCTTGTCCTTCTTTTTCTGGTTCTCCTTGGCTTTACGCGCCTCGCGATCTTTAGACGCCTTATCCTCGTCCTCAAGCTCGCGTAGCAGCTGCATCTGGCGTTCCTGTGCGATCTTTTCACGGTACGCCTGGAGGACCCTTTGTTCGAACATGCGTGCGGCAAAAATGGAGAACATGCGTTTCCCCTCCTCCATCTTCTGATCCTCGGTGAGCGCCTGCGTAAGTTAGCACTGCCATTAGGTGAGAAGGAGCGCGCGACAAGACAGACCTCTTCCTCATCATCATCGTCGTCGTCGTCATCTTCATCATCGTCGTCCTCCTCATCCTCATCACCTTCTTCGTCGTCGTCCGCATCACTCTCCTCTTCGAGATCCTGGGCCGCCTGCTGCTCACGCTGCATGCGTCGCTCGGCTAGTTGCTCCATCATCTCTAAGAACTTCTGCCCATCATTCTTGAGAAGGTCATCTGCAACGGTGAGAATGTTGCCTATAGGGCATGAAGTAGCACGTGAGTCGGCACACGACCACAAAAGACAACAAAAAATCGCCACGCACCGGTAACGGCCAGGCTATTTCCGAAATTGAAAAGCCCATCGCCGTTGACAGCTTTCCCGTTGGATGCCACTCGGCGATCGCGAGCACCATGGGAGCGAACACCAGCACGTGTCTTCCCTGGTGGTGCCTCATCTGGGTCGTCCTCATCGGCATCGTCATCCTCCTCATCGTCTTCTTCATCCTCCTCGTCCTCCTCATATTCCTCGTCCTCTTCATATTCCTCATCGTCCTGCTCGTCGTCGTCAAATTCGCTCTCCTGTGGCGGCTTGGCGGACTTCCGGCCGTTGACTTGAGGCGGATGAGACTGAGGTTGCTTTGCGGCTGCTCGCGTGCTGCGCGGTGCGCCGATGACGGCGCCGTTCTTGTCTAGCTCGACAGAACCAGGGAAAGGACCGGGACCTGGAGGCGGAGGGTGCGCGCCACCGGAGGCTACGTAGCGCTGCTGGATGTTCGCGTATTGCTCTAGCTCATCGTAGTAGGCATCGTACAGTACCTCGAGTTCTTCTTCGATGGCGCTCCTAATGAAGAAGTATGGCGCGCGAGAAGGGGCGCATGGACATCAGCGATGGGAAAAAATTAAAAGACGAAATCGGTGGACGGACCGCTTGCGACCGCATACAGCGCAGGCGCAGCTATGACGCTGCTGCTCCTTCATTTTTTTGAGGACAGCTTCTTTCTCTACTTTGACGAGGTTACGTCGCTCTTCTTCGCCGAGTCCGAGCCAAAACTCCTTTATACGCTCCCGTTCCTCGGTTGAGCTTGTACTCCATATCTTGTTATTGATGCTTGGATGATTCCGAGCGGACGGGACTTGAGCAGAGGGCGGCCGATGTTTCTGGGGCTGTGAACCATTTGAAGAGGGCGGCGATGGATGGTGATGAGGGTGAGTATGGGGATAAGGATGAAGGGGAGCCTTTGAAGCGGCCTTTGAGGAAGAGCGAGTTGTAGGAGAAGGGGTATTGGTTTTCTGCTGGGCCGTTGTCGTCGTCGTCGTGGTAGCAGTGGTTGCGGTGGTGGTGGTAGTTGTAGCGGTGGTGGTGGTAGAAGTAGGAGGCGGAGCATAATTCATGGGTTGCTTGCCTTGAGCCCTTGAAGAGGGCTGCCTTGTCTGAGATGGCATTGACGATTTGGCCTTTGATGGTGTCTGCCTTGGTGCTGCTGCTGCTGCCGCTACTGCTGCTTCTGCCTTTGGCAGTAAATCGCTGACCGCTGAACTGGTCAGCAACTTTCCATCCGACGTGGGAATTTCTTCGTCCTCCTCCCGGTCCCGGCCTTCCTCATCCGCAGCCGCTCCGGTAACCACACTCGCCGTCATCTTCACACTTCCCCACCGGTTTCGTCCCCGGTTTCGGCCTCTCTCACCGGCCACCGGCCACCGTTCTCCCTCCTCAGACGTTAAGTACGACCGTTCCTCATCCTCTCCTCCCTCCCCGCTCATCACCTCTGCAACACCCACTCCTACCCCAATTACCCCTCCTTTCTCCCCGTGTTCTTCGAGAGTTGCAGTGAACGCCGCGTCCGCAAAAAACGACGGATCGATTGGCAATGTCATCTCTCCTTGCCATCCTGCAACCATTCTTCCTGCCGCAGTCGCCGTCGCCATGTCTCGCTCGGACGCACCATCGACATCGTTTCTGGCCTGGCCTTGATCCTGACCCTCGCCTTGTTCGCCTGTCTGCACCATTTGCTGTGCAATTGTGTACATAGCCTGCGCCTTGGTCCACTCGTTACCACCCGCAATATGCAACGGCGGAGAGAGGGAGGCGGTTCGTACAAAGTTGCGTATGTGCGCTGGTAGCGCTGCCCAATACGCGCCATCGGGCCGTAGCCCACCTCCACCTGCATCCATCCGCTGATACAACTCGTTCGCAGTCGCTAACAGCTCTGCCTGCGCCGCTGCTGTCGCGTCCGCGCCTGCCACCCCGAGGTTGTTGCTTTTGGTGCCACCATTCACCGCCGCGCGCGGCGCTTCGAGCACCGCTGCTATCGCCTCGGCGAGCCCCTCATCAGGGGCAGGTAGCGTCCCAAAATCGAGCGTGTCGCTCGGGGGGAGGGCATCGGTGTCGTCTTGGCGAGTGGCACGCTTCTTCTTCTTGTTCTTCTTATCATGCGCCTCTGGTGTCGAGGCGACAGGTGATGGCGGACGAGGCGCTGTGCTAATCTTCTGCTTCCCAGCTGCCATACGATGTCGTCTTCTTTCGAATGTTGCGTGTGTGCGCGTGCCTTTCGAGTAGACCACTGTTTTATCAGATATCAATTAACACAACCTACGATATATACCCAAACAATTAGCGCCGCCCATATGCGGCAATTGGTATGAGCATAACATGCGCTTTTAGAGGGCCCACCTAGCGTTGATCAGCTGTGAGTCGATGTAGTTGTGCAAGATGTGAATGAAGTGCGGCTCTAACGAGCATCAGAGGCCGGCGATTCCGTCCTCTCACGCTTCCGCCTCGGCCCGGCGGTCCGATCCCCAAAAGGTTGCTTCATGGATTCCAGCTGTATTGCTCGCACAGAGCGCATATACCTACAGAAATCGTCACTATACCCATGCTATCCATGTACTTTCACTAATATCACGTAGGCGGGACACGAAGCATTGTCCAAATGTCAGTCATCTGTGAACAAGTCTTACGACGAGTCCGAAATGTCGTGTTTGTGTGTGAAGGCTTGTTTGATACCCCTATAGCATGAACACATATTATAATCTTTCAATCTGAAGTGGGATCAAAATATTTCGTCGGGAGTTCGGGAGTGGTTCGGGTCGTGGTCCCGTGGCGCACCACGGACATCCGCAGCCGCAGCTTTCGTTGTTGACGCAACTTTGACAGGACGGTCGCTGTCGGGACACCATTCTACTGTATACCATCCCATCTGATATCCACGGCGTGTCGGCGTCACGTTTATGTCAGATATTCGTTTGCATACATTCCGCCAGTCAAGGAACCGAAACGGCTACACGCGACTCCAACAACATCAGGATACCACGCCCTCGATCGCATCCGGCTCGCGCCCGGGTTCACCCATGCTTTCCTCTTTCAATGCCACCTCTTCCGCTCGGAGGAAAGGGAAGCGGAGAAATCAGTATGGAGACGGAGAGCCCGAGGAAGAAGCAACGCTCCTAGGTGAGGGTGAGCACGATCCCGGCTTTCTGCATGACGAAGAGGGTGGGTCAACCGCTGTTGAGAGGGCTTCCGATACAACATCACAGGTGCGTTCATCTGTGTTCATGCCCCTGCATTTACCGTATGAACCTGCGCTAGCGATCAATCTCACGACGAGGGTCAAAAGATAAATCCCGGACTGTGCCCCTACGACCTCCAGGTGCGCGTCTCACGGTCTCCTATGAAGGTCCATTCACGCATGCCCAAAAGACAAACTACAGAGCAAGTTCTCTCCAAATATTGTCCGCAATCAGAAGTACAATGTGTTCACGTTCTTGCCCATCGTCTTTTATGAACAATTCAAGTTCTTCTTCAACCTCTATTTTCTTCTCGTCGCACTTTCCCAGTTCGTTCCTGCTCTCAAAACTGGTACGCCTCCCTTCTCTCCGGCACCGCGCGAGTCTTCTTTGACGGTCCCCTTCAGGTTTCCTTGTGACATACATCGCCCCGCTTGCCTTCGTTCTCCTCGTGACGATGGGGAAAGAAGCCCACGACGACTACAAACGCAATCTGCGCGATCGCGAGGCTAACTCTGCGCGCTACTTGATCCTCGCCTCACATTCCTCGTCCAATGATGAAGATCTGTTGAATATTCGTCTAGAAGACAACCTCCCACCCACCCGCTCCGTCCCTTCCTCCTCCATCCGTGTCGGCGACCTCGTCGTTCTCGAGAAGAACCAGCGCGTTCCGGCAGACCTCGTCCTCCTACGCACGTCTGACTCATCAGGTACATGCTTTATCCGTACCGACCAGCTGGACGGCGAAACAGACTGGAAGCTGCGCGTCGCGGTCCCAGCGACGCAAAAGCTGCCTTCGGACCAGGAGCTCCTCAACCTTGACGCAGAGATCTACGGTGCGTGGCGCTTTTTTCGACATCAGAATGATCGCTTACCCCTCTTCTTTTTTGTCATGGCACGCAGCGGATGCACCGACCAAGGACATTCACGCGTTCATCGGCACGTTTACGATCAACACCCCACACAGCATATCCTCCAACGAAGTACCAATGGTGCAAGTACCAACAGTAGAACCGCTCTCAGCTGAGAATGTGCTGTGGGCGAACACCGTACTCGCCTCGGGCACTGCTATTGGTTTCGTGGTTTACACGGGGCCCGAGACGCGCGCAGTGATGAACACGAGTCACCCGCAGACGAAAGTTGGGTTGTTGGACTTGGAGATCAACAAACTGGCCAAGGTGAGTCGTACGTTACACTTTTCCATAGGGTCGCGCGGGCTTATAACATTGGATGAAAGATCTTGTGTGCAGTCACATTCGCACTGTCCGTCGCGCTGGTTGCGCTTAACGGGTTCCGTGGGTTGTGGTACATCTACGTGTTCCGGTTCTTGATCCTGTTCTCGTCTATCATCCCTATCAGGTGAGCGAGCCCTCACCGTTGTTGCGAAGATTTAGCTCATTTGACACATCAGTTTGCGTGTCAACCTGGATATGGGCAAGACGGTGTACGCGCACCTTATTATGAACGACAGCGAGATTCCGGGTACGATAGTACGAACGAGCACTCTGCCGGAAGAACTCGGCCGAATCGAGTATCTTCTCAGCGATAAGACCGGCACATTGACTCAGAATGGTATGTCTCCTTCCAAACAAAATCCGAAGATCCTTCCTTATATATCTTACCGTACAGAGATGGAAATGAAGAAACTTCATATGGGCACAATGTCATTTGGGTATGACGCCATGGATGAGGTCGCCCACCAACTCAGCATCGCTTTCGGGGCCGATGGTAAGTTTGGCCTATTCTCGATCGCCTATGCTCACCCAAGTCTAGCGACTCACGCGAGGGCTGGCTCATTGTCAACTGGCGTCCAATTAGCTACACGTGGCCGTCGCGACATATCCGCACGCGTTCGTGACGTCGTTCTCAGCCTTGCTCTTTGCCACAACGTACGTTCTATCTCATTCTTCTGGTACACATCCACGCACGCACGTCTCTCCAGGTTACTCCCGTCTCCAACGATGATGGCTCTGTCACCTACCAAGCTTCCTCACCTGACGAAGTTGCCATCGTCAAGTGGACTTCTTCTGTCGGCCTAACACTTACATTCCGCGACCGCACACGCATCGAACTTCGTACGCCATCCGGTTCAACAATTGCCTACGACGTCCTCGAGCTCTTCCCTTTTACTTCCGAGTCCAAGCGCATGGGCATCGTCGTGAGAGACACCGCCTCTGGCGAGCTCTCCTTCCTTCAAAAGGGTGCCGACGTCGTCATGGCGCGCATCGTTCAACGCAATGACTGGCTTGAGGAAGAGACGGCGAACATGGCGCGCGAGGGTTTACGGACGCTTGTCGTCGCACGGCGGCGGCTCTCCGAGGCCGCTTACGAAGACTTCAAGAAGCGCCACCATGCCGCGAGCGTACGCCTCGAAGGCCGTAACGACGCAATGGCGGCTGCTGTCGCAGACACTCTCGAACGCGACCTCGAGCTACTCGGGCTGACGGGTGTTGAGGACAAGCTGCAGGACGACGTTCGTGGGACGCTGGAGTTGCTGCGGAACGCAGGCATCAAGATATGGATGCTCACCGGAGACAAGATCGAGACGGCTACGGTCATCGCCATCTCGACCAAGCTGGTCGCTCGCAATCAGTACATTCATCAGGTTTCAAAGCGTGAGCTGAACGTTCATACTTTGACTTTTACTCACATGTTCTTGCAGTAAAAACTGCCGAAGAGGTCCAGAACGAGCTAGACTTTTTACAGAATAAGCTCGATTGCTGTCTCGTCATCGACGGGGAATCGCTCCAGGTTAGCGTTTGCGACTGCGACGACCGCGCTCT